>JAJHUR010100477.1:0-14938 GCA_027495735.1 Lutjanus campechanus | reverse complement strand
CGTGATCTGCTGACTGTTTGAGATTTATCACTCTGGTGGAGGTGTTTGAACCACAGAAACACTCAGTATACTCACAATTGTACAGTGGTGTGACAGAGTGGAGGTTCTATTTCTCACAAATTATCTTTGATGACTGCAGATTTTCACTTGCATATTTGAGGGAAATGCTTCAAGTGCCAACACAAGCAAGTAAGGTTGTCAGTAGTATTGATACTTCTTCAAGACCATGTGTATAAAACCTTCCAGTCTCCATTACTTACAGTATTAAAAGTACTGAAGCAATTTAAAAAGTGATCACAGTGCTCATTTCAACACCTCACTTCACTTATTGTCTGGCCTGAAATTTGGCTTGCAGCAAAACCAGTTCACTGACCTTTTCTAAATTGCAAATAATAGTTATTTTCATTGTTGATTAATCTGTGTATTGTTTTCTTGATTAATCGATTAGTTGTTTGGTCTACAAAATGTCAGAAAATGGTGAAAAATATCTATCACTGTTTCCCAAAGATAGATAGATACTTTATTGATTCCAAACTTGGAAAATCTTACAGCAGCAAGTCATCAGACATTGAATGTCGACAGTAAATATTCATGTAATGTTCATTTTTCATAGAAAAAAGTAGGGGGGCTGTAATTTTGAGATGAATAATTTGTAGTTTAAGAAATATTGCTTTTTTGTCTTGTCTTGTGACATCAGGTCAGAGTTAATAATAAACTTGTGTTGTTTTCTTTCTGTAAGGTGCAGCCATAGCAGGTGTGTACAAGGCAGCAGGGAAGACGATGATCTCTTTGGAGGCTCTCGTCTTTGGTGTTGGACAGTCGTTTTGTGTCCTCGTCATCTCCTTCCTCAGGGTACTCGCCACCCTTTAGCAGTGCTGAGGCCTGCCCGGCCGGCCCTGTTGCTGCCTCTCTGACACCAGTCGCACCTTCTTGTGATGGGACCTGAGTTTTTTGTGGTACACAAGATCAGGTTTACTAGTGTAAACCAGTCAGGCCCAGGACATGATGTCATTTCCTCCTGATGGACCAGGACCAGGGCGGATATTATTAAACTGTCAAAGAAAGAGCAGTGTGTAAGCTGGTGGTGTGTGTTATGCAGCAGGAAGCCTTGAAGGACAGCACGATGCTGCGTTCACATCACAGGACAACTTTGCACTACATAGAGTATGGACAGTTTATTTAAAAGCACTGCTAACCCTATAGTGTGTCCTCACTTTGTTCCACCTTAAAGGGATAGTTCACCCAAAAATGAAAATTCAGTCATTATCTACTCACCCTCGTGCTGATTGAGTGTTGGGGTTATTATCTAATCTGCAAAACTCTGCTGGAGTTTCACAAGAAAACAGTGTTGCAGAATCTCCCAAACAATGGAAGTGAATGGTGACCAGTTTTCAAACATAAAAAACAACTGCAAAAAAACATAAAATGCCTCCATACTGCTCATCTGGTGTAATCCAAGTCTCCTAAAGTCCCAACATGCTGTTTGCACACACCACACACACAATTCAGACAGTTTGCATGTGCATGTGAACGTGGCTCTAAATGAAGGATCTACAGTAAAGATTCAGGCAGCAGTATACAGGCTTTTTTTTACATTACAAACATTGATTAGGAGATTCTGCAGCACTGTTTTCCTGTGAAACCCCAGCAGTTTTGTGGACTCTAAAAAACTAAACCTGATCCTCAGTTGGCATGAGGGTGAGTAGATAATGACTGAACTTTCATTTTGGGGTGAACTATCCCTTTAGAACATTTATCCACTAAGTGTGCAGCTCTGCCTGTATGATGTGAAGGCAGCAGGAGGCTGTCCTCCCCTGTTGCCAGGGGTTACAGGTTAGCAGCAGGATGACACTAACCTTTCTCAGGGGCTGTGTGTGTCTCTTTCACTCTTTCATCAGTCTGACAGTTTGACTCCATGCAGTGACTGCAGAGAGACAGAGTAACAGACAGACTGATGAGACAGGAGGATGATGGGTATATGCAAGATTCTGGCTTTTTCCCTCGAGGCCTTAATTTCTATTTTCTAACTTCCAAAGTGGTGTTTTATCTTCAGGGCTGTCTTTCTTTAACTCTGTCTGTCTCCTGCTGCTCCTTCTGTTCTTCCTCATGTTTTTGTTCCAATTAATTTAAGTGCGACTGCCTGTGTTTGCTAATTCCAAATTGGTTTGAAGCACCTACAACGTGTGCCCTCTTCGCTTCCTCACCTAATTTCTTTTCAGACAAGCTTACAGGTGGAGAGGGTTTTATAGGTGAACATTTAGTCCTGATCACAGCCCTGCAAACGCAGCTTAGAGAATGTCTCCACAATTTCCTGTTAGTGTGTCTGTGAACAGATGAAAGGTTTGAACAGGGAACACCAGGATGTTCCGATTACTGAACAAACCCAAACATGAGAGGAGCTTTTCATCTTTGCTTTTCTCTCTTTTGAATGCTGGTGTGTTTTACAGGTGTGTTATTGTGTGACAGTGAACTGATTTGTATATATGCTAAATTATTTCCAGGTCTTTGTAGCTTTTCAGTCTTTATGACCAAATATAAATTGTTGTTTTATTTTTCTGCACTAAATGTGCATATTTCAAGAGAAGTGCACTCAAGTGTAGTTTGTATGGGCTCCACAAATTCCCACAGTCTTCACTGACTGCTTTTAGTTGCTTTTAGTGGCTGACAGGTGCTTTTCAACTAGCATTGTATGTGTAACTTGCATATACACACATAGATAAACCTTACATATGATATTTAATTTATTTAAAAAATAATAACGCTAATATGGAGCTTGCAAGTGACGCTGTTTGCTGTTTCTGTATTAGCAGATACTTAGTAATGATTTCCAACTTGCTGCTGACATCACTACCAGAGATGTATTAAATGTTGACAGGTGGCAGGACAGGAGCCACTTTGCAGTGATTTGGTTTTGATTTGATTTTCACGTCTTCATCGTGACGAAAAGCTGCTTCTGTCAACACTGTATCAGATCATTATACATAAATCGGCTAAATTATTTTAGCATCAGTCAGATGAACTCCACCCAATAACTTAAATACGCTCCCTGTCAGCATAATATCAAGTGACATATTAAAGGTCACCACAGGGTCCCTCTGTAGGACATAATTAGGTCAAATTCAGGAGCCACCTTAAAGAGACAGCTCAGATGATTCAAAGTGTGGTTGTATGAGGTACTTCTCCACAGTCAGTGTATTACCTACAGTAGATGGAGGTCGGGCTGCCCCCAGTTTGGAGAAGCAGCAGGTGTACTGGAGCAGGAAGCTTAACACCTAAAAAAAAATCTGTCAGACAGACTGTCTGATGGGAAACGGCTGTTATATAAACCAAATATCGCCATCTGCACTGCTGGAATTGCAGTTGCTGTTGGGTTAGGTCAGGTTCACCGAATCACCAAATAACACAAACAAACACACTGATGCAGTGGTAGACCAGCAGCTCCTGTGTTCCAAAGGAGTCTGTTTGGTGTGAAAAGAGTGATACTTGTCTTAATGTAACAGTGGTTTCCTGTAAGAAAAGTCTGTCTGGCAGCAAGATAAAGTGGGGATAATAATCAGAATATAGTGCACACTTACTGTAAACTATTTTTTTATGTGTCTAAAATCCATGTTGCTGCTGACCCTGTCCACAGCTGTACATTGCGTACCTTCCTACTCAAGTACTCCTGCTCCTTCTCCAAACCGGGGGCATGTCAACCTCCATTTACTGTAGATTTACAACTTTTGAGCCATGCAGTTGTGCAAACAGCAGATTTGCAGATTTTTATCATAATCCCCTGAAAGAATTTGTTTAATCCCCAAACCAAAGATGGCTTGAATTCTTGATGTGGGCCCTCTACTTCACTAGCTCCACATCAGCTCTCTTACACCTGAAAGAATATTCTCAAAACATGCATGTAAATATGCAACTAATCAAACTGAAGTTGGAATGTAGACTTTTTTTGTTTGGCTTAAGTTTAGTTCTGGGAGTTAAAATCATCAGTTGACTTTGATGATAACGCGCTCAGATTGTAAGGACAAGACCACAGAAGATCAGCACCCATGGGACCAACAATGGGACAGGAATCAGTTACCTGAAGACTGCAGAGACCAGCAGTACAGGATATTTTTTGCTTTTGACTTCTTGAAGACCATTTTTAACCTGCTGGCGCCTCACGATGAGATTCCCTGTTGCACCAAACCACTAACTTCAACTCATTTCACAGAACATTTGAGTTTAACTTTCTTTTCATCTGTGAACAGCTCAGTGTGTCACACTGTACTGTACACGCAGTATGTCAGGCAGTGCGGTCGAGATACTGTACGTCAGTGCAGCGGAAAAATCAAAGCACCTCATTGAAACGTCCGGCTGATGCAGAAACAAACAAGCCTCGTCTGAACAGAAGTCTTGTCGAGCCCTTGGCCTTGCTTTTATGCTGTACATTTTTGGAGAATGTTTATTTTTTTATGGTTGTGTAAATGAGCTCTTTGAGCCTGTGTGTACTCTCTGGTTCTGTTACAGCAGCACATAAACACTAAGAACTTCATTCTGGATATTTTCTTCAGCTCATATTCAACATTTTTAATGTGTATAAATGTTCTTGGAGCTACTTAAAACCCTGATTCCAAATAGTTGGGATTCTGTGTGAAACAAATAAAATAGAATGTGATAATTTGGTAATTCAAACTGTTCAAAGACAATATATCTAATGTTTTACCTCATCGACTTCATTGATTTTTGTAAATAGATACTTATTCTGAATTTGATGCCTGCAGCATGTTTCAAACAAGTTGGTGCAGGAGCAGCAAAAGACTGTGAAAGTTGTGGAAATGCTCAAAAAACACCTGTTTGGATCATTCCACAGGTGAAGTGGTGACAGGTGACAGCATGGATGGGGTGAGGGTCCCCACTTTGTGAAACACGTGATTGTATAAAGGAAGTCACTACATGGGCTCGGGGACACTTTGGAAACTGTTGTCTGTAAACAGTTGAATTGCAAACGATGCATTGTGTTTTATTTACCTTTCACACAGTGTGGCAACATTTTGTGAATCAGGCTCAGAAGTCACAAAAATGTATAGTCAGAAGACCAAAAGTAGATGAAGTAACACTAATCAAAGTAGCTGCACAAAACTCTGTAGGATCATTTCTGTTTAGAAAATAAGGAAAGAAAAACTTTGAAATGTTAAAAACTAATGAAAAGTCAGACTTATGAGATATCAAATCAATTTTTTACCAACTAAGAACAAGCTGTCTGATCACTGTAGACATGCCAGATGTATTAATGTAAGTTCTCTCTGATTGAGCACACTGTAAGAACCACTGGCAAAGTAAATGTCACAATGAAATGACGATTGTTGAGGTAATGCTGAGGATCTGCTGTAACAGAACCATTTATTTTTTTCCACATGGTTTGGTCCACATTCCTGGACTAATTTTGTTCCATTTTTACCTGATTCAAAGGGTTTTCAGAGTTGATTTTATTAGAGTAAATTAAGTGCCAATGGTTAATATTTTCATGGAATAAACCTGTTTCAACTATAATGATGTGTTTTGTGTTTGTGTGTTTCATTGACCTCTAGAGGTGACAGGTGGGAACTGCAGCACTGACGGCATTTAAACACATCATGCTGTTGTTTAGAAATGTAAATGATTATGAATGAAATGCCCACAACTAACAGCTGATGATGCATTTTAGAAATGAATACCATTAGTTGTAATTAAATATGGCCCAGTGTATCTGATAGCTGATGAAAATGTGTCACTGTGAGGAGGACTGCTTGTAAGAAGGCTCAGATATGGTTCACAAGTGATAGATGTGTTATTATTAAAGTACGAGAAGGAATTTACATCAGATGTATCCAGTGGACATCTGAATGTTGTTGTAGATTTAAAAAGGGGCTGCTCACCATTTGATTTCTGGGTGAATTTAAATTTTTTTTAAAAACTGGATATTTGGACATTTTGTTGGGGGTAAATGTGGACAAATGATCAGGATCATTGATGATGAGTGACTGGAAAATATTACAATGGATATTAAACTTCTGAGTAAGGAATTTATTACATTGTTAGATTTTGTTGATTGTGTTATATCATCTTTTAGAAGTATTATATGATCAGATGTTATCTTCTGATTAATGTGATTAGTTCATTAAAAGCAGATGGACTTCTTAAGCTCACTGTGGATGCCAAATCAGGAAAGGAAAAGAGAGAATTTAATAGTTGTGGCTCCAGACAGATCTTTTTTTTTCTTAAAGTTTTTGGCCAAAAATGGCTCTTTTGAAACAAACCTGTTACAAAGTGATAAATTATCCAGTCATGTTGGGATTCAACATTTGAATTCATCATTAAATGACAACAGAAGTTGCTTAAATGATATTTTACAGTTGTAATAAGGTTTGACCTCTGGCAGTGGCTTCCTCCTCCTCCTCATCATCATCATCATCATCATCTCCTCCAACATGGTCCATGGCTGGTTTCCTGCTGTTGAAGGTAGAAAGCAGATTTATCAGTGTACAACACAAATCCCATGGTGCCCCACTGCTACATGTGTGATGAGGTGAAACTCCAGCTTCATGACTCTCCTGCCAGGAGGACTGAACCTGCTCTGCTGATTGGCTGATAGAGTTCAGGTGTGTCCAGGTGCAGTGATGGTCTGGTTAGTACCTCACCTCTATCAGCTGTGGTTGTGTGCCCCCGTGTGGCTGGTGTAGGTATTTTAGCTTCTAAAATAACAGCTTGTGACTACTTTTAGTCCACCACACTACATGAATGATAAATAAAAAATTAAAATATATTTTTTTAAGTTAACTTAATTTAATTTAACTTAATTTTAGCTGCTTGTTGTTTTTCATTCCAGTTTTGTTGTTCTGGAACAAATGACCCTCGTTTTAGACTGAAGATGAAAGAAAGACTGTATAATGAGAAACAAAGGTTTCAAGGTTTCCTCCTTCACACTCTTACTGTATGAAGAGCTGCTAACTAAGATGACATAAAATAGTTTTATTGTCACTGTACAAGTACAATAAAATATCGTTTGGAGCAGCCAAGAGATGCCTGCAGAGAAGAAAGACTACAAAATACAAAAATATATATAGACGCATACAGTATATAGACTTTACAGAATGTAATATACAATACACAATATAAAATATAAAAATAGGGTAAGAATGAAATACTATTTGCACATGTGAGCACAGATATTACACTGATATCGCATAGGATATTGTATTGAGTGATCTTAATCAAAAATATATTCAATCAATCAACCACACACACTCACACGCACACACACACACACACACACACACACACACACACACACACACACACACACACACACACACACAGCAATGACTTTGTAATTGATAAAGGACTAAAATAAGAATGATACTTAAAACAGGAAGTGAGGAAACGCCAGAGACAGGTGAAAAACTCAGTTAACAGTTAAGAGCACTAACTCATAAAATACTGAAAGACAGGATCTGTCTAGAAATGAGTAAAACAAAGAACCAAAAGGTAAGATATTTAAAGGGAAACAACCCAGAGAATAAATGATAAACAAGTAAGTTAATAATAATAGTAAATAGGTCGAATAATGTGCAAGTAAATACATAATAAATAGATAAAGTTCAATTAAAAATCAGACTAAAAAGGTACATCTTCAGTTTGCCTTTAAAAATATCATATTGCTCTTGAGTGATGTTTATAGAATAAATATTGCAGAAAACAGATTACAGTTTGGAGTCAGTATATATATAAATAATACAGTCACTTTCAGTGGAGTACAGTCAGTATCTGTGGAAACGGTTCACATGATCAGTTTGTGTAAAGGTTGAGGTCCATTTGATTCAGTTACAGTAGTGGTGCTGTTGTTGGGGTGTTGTGACAGCAGCACTGTGACACTGTCTCATTACATTAGAGCAGCAGGACGGAGTCAGCAGAGGTTTTTCTGTTATCAGCAGCAGAACAAAGGTCCTGTAGACTGTCGGCTGCTGGTTAATCAGTATACGTCTCTCTCTCTCTCTCTCTCTCTCTGTGTGTGTGTGTGTGTGTGTGTGTGGCAAAGGTTACAGTAGGCTTGAATTCATGATTGAACTTTTTATGTTTATAAGAACTGTGCCTTGAAAAAACAAAATGTGGATGTGTTACTCTGGCCCCGCCCTCCACCCTTTGATATGTTGGAGAACTGAACACACACCATCATACAGGGGGGGTGTGAGGCAGAGGGCAGCTTGTCTGAAACAACAAGTTTCCAGTTATAAATGTAAAATGATAGTGGAAAACAACAATGGTGCAGGGACATGAAAAACTCTATTCAGTATCTTTCTCAAATAATACAAAACTTACAAAATCAAAGATATACACTGTAGGGCGTGACATCAAAAACTGATGGTTCCACTGAGCCATCAGTGTAAATGAACCAATAATAATCGTATCATTAATAAACAATAAAGTAAACACTCATACTCATGTCTATAAATGTATACATACATGCTTGTGTATCAGCTGGGAAAAAGAAAATAGATAAATGTAATTGAAAAAATAAACAAACAAACAAACAAACAAATAAAAAGCAAACCAAACAAACAAACAAGCTCAGGTCCTTGTTTCCAAGAATGATTTTTTTGTTTTGTTTTGTTTTTTTATCATGTACGTAAGACTTTTGATCTCCATGCAGAAAGATACAAGCCTTAAGCTTGAAGCTGAAAATTAATTCCTACTTTAGGTGGTTTGGGAAGATGAAGATGAAGATGAAGATGAAGATGAAGATGATGATGAAGATGAAGATGAAGATGATGATGAAGATGAAGATGAAGATGACTGTCTGGTTTAGCAAAAGTGTACTTGTGAATTTACCACTGATCCTGTAAAACTCTGTGGGCCAAACAGTGAGTTAAGAACGTGTGCCTTTTCTTTCTTTATAGCTTAAAAATAAGAAATGAAAGTCATGTTACAGTGTGATATTGATGTTTATAAGACATTATTCCATTTCAGAGAATTTATGATGTGTTATGATACATTCGAGCAGTTCTCTCTGTGTCTTTATAACAGGCTAAAGTCATGGTAGTTATAATGTGCTGTGTAACCCAGGACTCAAACTGGCTTGAAGCTACGAAGCATTATGAACGCTGGACTATAATTCATTATGTCCACCACTTACAATACCTTATAAACCTTGTTAAAATTGTCATGCATGATTATTAACATTTTCTTCAACTTCGGGCATTTTTGACTCACCAACATAAGTAGAACTCAACCTCTGAACAAAAGCTTTAACAAAAGCAAGGATGTTTATTATTCTTGGTTGTTACTATTTGTTCTTATACGTTTGTCCTCACTGCAACGTAGCCGTAAAAAACATTCATTTAGTGCAATTAATTAATTCATATACATTTTTAAAAGACATTTAAATATATTTTCATCAAGCTTTGTGCATCATTGTAAATACTGAAATAATAAAAAAAAGAGGGGATTTCATGATTTTCTCTGCTCCAGGGAAAATGTAGACAGTAAACGTCAACTGTGTTCATATACACAAAAGATAATATGTTGGGGTTTTTTCTCACAGATCTTCAGTTCTAACCTGTAAATCATCTCCCTCGGAGTGTTAAAATAATGTTTGTAAATAAAAAACAAATTTAATAACTAAAATAAAGCAGTAATGACACCTTGTAATGTTAAGGACACATTTTTAATGGTAAATGTTAATAATATAACCTTTAACAATGAACTACTGTTTATATTTGCTGGATCACATTGTGGTCTCACACAATACTTAAAACTGTTGCAGGAAGGACATTTTGGTTCATTTTTCAGATAAATGGCAGCTAGTGTTACAGTAGCTTTGACTTCTCCATGAATTCAACAGAAATGAAGTCATTTTTAAAATCTAGTTCAAAATACTCAATAAAATGTTTGGTGAGGACACAAAATCAATACTTCCAAACAAAAGATGATCTTTTTTTTCTTGGTCTTAAAGGTCACCTGGTGTGGACAGTCCTGCATGTCAGCCCTGTGCTCACCTGTTAGCTTATGTTTCCACAGGAAGTAGATTTGTTTGGATTTCAAAACAAAAGTTAACTGGATTTTGTTCAGCGCCGCGGTAAGGACAAAAGTGTGGGACAGGTGCAGGTTTATATGAAACAGTTTCATTCTAAATATTATCATTATTATTATTAATCAGTATTAATATTATAATAATTATTATTTTTTGTCAAAATATGTAATAATATTTTGACATCAATCCAAAATTTTACTGTGCCCGTTGTTGGAGAAACATCCTCATATAGAGTTTTATAAAGCCTTATAAATGCTTCATAATATCTTATACATGTGCTTATAATGCATTACAGACATGACCTTCATAGAAAGTATGGTGTTAAATATATATATATTAGTTCGACCTTGTTTCACAATATAACTGACTTCAGTTAGTCATGACATCATAGCTTGACAGCTGTAGTCACACAGGTAGAGCTGCAGGATGGAGGACCTCCAGCACAGCTTTGGTATTTTTTAATGTCCATTTACACTTGTTATGGATTTTATTCCAATACCCATATATATATATAAGCCCCAGGAACCGACAGGAGCAGGTCAGTTCCAAACATACCTTCAGTGACTCTCTCAGTCCAGATCAGACCAGCAGTTCACTTCAGCTCACTTCACTTCCAACAACCTGACACAGAAGAAAAAAATATCATCCTGTCACCGTCCTCTGGCTCTGGTGGCTCAAACATGTCTGGACATGCCCAATAAAGCTGCTGGACAGAGCATCCATGTTACAGGTGGTTTTCAGGTCACAGTGGTGTTTGACACTGAGACAGCAGAGAGGACACACCCCCAGTGCTTCAGAGCAGAGAAAACTAATTTGATATAGTTAGTGATTTTTTAATCATTCAACATTAGCTGGGTGGTTAATAACACGTGTTTCTTTGGTGTGACAAACTCAGAACACACACTTACTTTTGCTCTACACGACCTTTAAAGACAGAATTTATGATCTTCAGTATTTTCTCTCACGCATCATGTCTCCCTGACTGCAGCTCATCCGTCACATCTGTGACCTCTGTATCCATAAGAGTTTTATTAGATCCTGGTTTCACTCTCCATATCTAATGCTTAACACACAATGTCATCTGTACTCTTCACTGTAAGTGAGTACTGAATACTTCCTCCACCACTGATCAGCTGTATATATCACAGTTGTATATTAAGTCATCGGTTATGGCAGGAAACACAACAGAAGAGACGGGAAACAAGAAAGAAGAGAGATACGAAGTGAGAATATGCAGCTCAGTGGATTAAACTTTAAGTCTGTGTTGTGTCTGGACAGTATCAAGTGCCTGGATTAGCAGCATGACCTGCAGTTGAACCTCTGAGAGCCAAATGCACATTCGAATAATGTTAGTGGGTGGTTGTTTATCACAAAGAATCTTATCACACCACTAACAATCTCCTAAAGCCCCAAAATGCCAGTTGACTAAAAAATGTTATTTCCACCATGTTTTTAGCCTGAATCTTCACTGTAGATCTTTAGCTTGGAGCCACGTTCACGTGTACACTGTCTGAACTGTGTGTGTGTGTGTGTGTGTGTGTGGTGTGATGGTGTGCAAACGGCATGTCGGGACTTTAAGAGACTTGGATTAGACCAGACATTTCAGCTGGAAACTGGTCACCATTCACTTCCATTTTTTGGGAGATTCTGCAACACTGTTTTCCTGTGAAACTCCAGCAGTGTTTTGTGGACTAACAAATTAAAACCGACCTTCAATCTGCATGAGGGTGAGTAGATAATGACTGAAATTTCATTTTTGGGTGAACTATCCCTTTAATATGCTGTGATGGTGATCCTAGACTTCCACTGTATGTTTTAAACATATTATTCCTGTAGTGTGGTAACAATTAGTTGATTGATCCATTAGTTGATTGACAGAAAATTAATCCCCAACAATTCTGACATTCATTTAATCCTCTCATGAAGGTGTGTGTCTGTTTCTCCACTGTGAGAATCTGATGTTAAATCGGTCAAATCAAGACAACTGAAGATGCCAACTTGGACTCTGAGAAACTGAACATGTATTTATTGGTAAGAGGATGCGCACGTGTACATTATCAGAGGTAAGAAGGGCACAAAACATCTGGTCTCATCAGCTGAAGTAGGACTGAGCAGAGTGAGACAGCTGGAGGGACAGTGTGCCGACTGGTCTGCGCCTTCATCTGGACCGGAATGATACCCTGATCTTCCTCTACTCCCTCTTCTTGTAGTCCTCCAGGTGAGCCAGGATCCAGCCGGAGGGACCAAGGATGGTCACAAACATGACTGTCATCGCTATCGCCTGCTCCTGAGGGACACACACAGAGACAGACACAAAGAAGGTTGAATTCAAATGTAGAGAAATCTGTAAGAACACAAACCTGACAAACATGAGCAAATACCACTGCTCTGTCGTGCTGTACTTGGTGTATTTTCTGATTAGTAGTCGTCTTGTGTCCATATTTGGCCACATAAAGCAGAAGGTTGCTGTTTCTTTGGCAGAAAACAACAAAACTAATTCTGTGGTCTGTCTGGACTCAATCCAAGAACAACACTCTGTTGCTGTTTTAAACTCTACTGCTTATCTGTTTTCAGGACTCCAACGACTCCAGCATACATTCAGCCTGACCCTGTACTTT
Source organism: Lutjanus campechanus (assembly GCA_027495735.1). Taxonomy (NCBI): domain Eukaryota; kingdom Metazoa; phylum Chordata; class Actinopteri; order Lutjaniformes; family Lutjanidae; genus Lutjanus; species Lutjanus campechanus. The sequence goes on along the minus strand of JAJHUR010100477.1, from coordinate 2,281 downwards.
GTATAAGTGGAGTCCTGTCAAGATTAATCAACACAACAGGCCTCATGCAAGAACATTTTCATATTCTTATCTTAGATTTATCTTACTTTTGTTCGTATAGTGGACTTGTGTGAACGTGCCACGTCAGATTCAACAAACGCTCTTAACTTGAGATAACTGTGCAAATGACTTCAGAGAAGAAAAAAAACGACTCGCCACAGCAGGGCGATCGATGTCTGCAGCAGGAAGAGAGGGTCAGTGGGAAGTTTTCATCATGAGGACAGAGGACAGCAACAACTGTGAAGTAACACAGCAATACACCTGATAGCAGGTAATAATACATCATTAAATTAATGATGAGAGGCTTTAAGTACATTTACAATTATATTTTAATTTGAAATGTCATCAAACAGAATAATGTCGACATCATTTATTTTTCAAACTCTAAATGTCTTCAAACTAATGAAATCTACAGTCACTAATGAAAAACTGCACATGACTCTACGACAGGTCTGGACCTCATAAACTGTTTATATCTGAAAGAAAATTCAAAATATGAGTAAACGGGTGAATGTGACAAGTTTTCCTAAATTGTACACACCACTGAAGAACAAATCTGTTCATACCAGTGGTTCTTGCATCAGGCAGAAATCTGTAGCTCTTCCTCTGGCTGAAAAGTTGATTTAGTGTAACTGGAGAGTCTGCAGGGCTCCACACATTCAATACTGGACTGATACACTGCTGAACATGGCTACACTTGGAAAAGTAATCTACATCATCTACAAGTCACAGAGACTTTTTAGACAAGTATAACACAATCAGGTTACTCTTCTTATCAACCATGTCCTGAAGACAACAGATGGAACACTTACCAATCAGAGATCTGCAGTTAGACTAATGCACATCTACCCACTCACTACAGTAAGATAGTGAGTTTATTATTTATATATTTGATCTTTTATTGTTTTTTCTGTAGCTTGTCTCTCTTCAGATGTTATTGTTTTATGATGATAAGCAAGTGAAAGATGGGAAAGATTTATGGCAGCCAAAGGTGGTCAAAAAAAAATTGCCAACATTAATTGTAAATTTAAAGTATTTTTGTTTTGTAACTATCCTGAGAGGCTGTCAGGTTCCATATGCTGTACAGCTGCCATTCCCAAAGCCTGGGTCATGACCCACAGGAGGGTCACATGAGATTTTATTTGAGTCCCTCAAAATAAATAAATAAATAAATAAACTAACCCTAACCCAGAAGAAAGAGAGAGATGTATATCTGCAGTACAGCTTTTATAAAGCATTTAAAATGTGTTTATTATTTTACTGACAAGAGCAAAAAACAAGAGCCTGTTAATTCCTCCTAAATGAAGAAGGCTAAAATGTTACACTGTGTTACAATGTACACTGTAAAAATGAAAAAGTTGAGAAAATTCAAATCTCTTAAAGTCTGCTCTCTTAAACTCTTAAAAAGTTTTACCAGCTAATAATGTTCTGTTGAGATAATTTACTTCTTAGACTTCTTTAGACAAAACTTGAATCTTATCTGAGTTTTAGAAATCCCCCAAAATTGTATTTCAGTAATTCAGAAAACTCACTTAAGTAGCTTTTCTTGAAATTTTGAGTTGTCTCAAGTTTTTTGTGTTTGTTTTCTTGATGAGAGGAAATTTAAAAAATGAGATGGCCTGTTAACTCAGACTAAATACATTTGTTTTTTTGATGTGCAGATGGCAGTAACAATGATCAGGAACATTCATTAATGCACAAATTAACTCTCCCAAGATTTATTAATAAGGCCTGTTGTGAACTGGGTCGTGATGGTTTGTCATTTTTTAAAGGCGGGTCCCCAGAAAAAAGCCTGGGAATCACTACTGTACAGAGAACTGATATTAATTATATGAAGAAGGATCACTCTTTTTTCGTTAATATATCATATCCCTCAATATTTTATTATTTATATGGTTTTAGAGGCTGGCTGACATACAGTAAGCTCTGAGGATATATCATATATCATGATATTATTAAGGTGTACAGGTTTTAATTTTGTATTTCTGGTCTGTTGATGACTGTTTATTTGATTTGATTTGATATAGATACAGATTTACAATGTGAAACATAAATTAACATTTGATGTCCAAAAAGGAGCAGGAAGAAGCAACATTCATGTCTAGCCCTACCCCTCATCCTAATCTACACTAATACATCAATAATCAATCTATTACACAAATCCACTCCATTGATCAACCCCACATTTACACCACTACACTTCTTAATAACTGATCAATGTTACCCCATATGAAAAAAAAAA
>JAJHUR010100475.1:1552-25239 GCA_027495735.1 Lutjanus campechanus | reverse complement strand
TTTACCAGCCTTCTATTTCCACATTTTTCTCTTCAAAGTCTGAGGGGGAAATGATAGGGTTATTTGTCTTTAATTGCATTTGTAACAGCATTCAGGGTAGTCATGCAGGTGCGAATAAAACAAGCTTCTCAGCTTTGAATAGAAGTGCTGAATTAGTGTTGGGGGAAGGACCTCTGAGGATTTACTGGCAGACACGGAATGAAAGGTGTAGGAGGGAAAAGGTGCACAGAGGTTGGCAGCCAGATGGAGTAGCACGTATTAAATAGACCAGCTTTATGGTAACATACTGTACATGCATTTCTCTGAGGGATACATCACACAGGCTACTGTACATCCAACCTGCAGGTAGCGGTGGACCAAATCCCACGGCGAGAGGAAACTGAATCTGTAATGTTTTTACTCTGATACAGGCTGGTTTCACAGAGATTGAGCTCTGAGTCTTCCCAAGGAAAACAAAAGCAACATGATTTTGATCTGCAGCTGAGCAGTCATGTTAGTCTTTAGTGAAGGCTGAGGGCTGTAATTGAGGTGTTCAGTAAAAGTAAAACCATAGTGGTGCATGTTTGAAACCCTGCAAAAAAGATAGCTAGAGAATGTGGTTGCAATAGTGAAAATATAATGAAATTTTCTATTGAGTTCAAGAATATTTTGCACAATAAACCAGCTGTGAGCCAGTGGAACCACAAGATACTCAACATTTAATTTTATTTTTGAGCTTCAGTGGTTTTATGTCTTTGGCACTGTTCTTTTACACCTGCAGGTCAGAAAAAAATATGACATGTTGAGACTGTAATTGAGCCATTTATGTTGTGCTTTGTGAAAACCACAGTCTAATAAAAAAAAATGGATATGAGCATATCCTTGTTTGGATTAAATCAACAATCCTAAGAGAGGAATCTTTGAAAGAACAGACTCTCTGACACAAAACAGACTCAGCAGGGTGTGATGTGGATGTTATAGTAATATAATCTCCGAGTATTCATAATATAGCCAAGAGGAAGTCCACTTTCAGCGATAGCTTACATTTAGATCTATTTTTAGACCCAAGATGGTGTTGCTGTTCATTAATAATCACAGTCATGGGATTAACCCAACAAAGGATATTGGAGAGCATTTAAACTCAGAGCTACGGTCGTGTTTCAGGGGCATTTCCCCCACTCGCATGCGGCATCCGCACGTCAGGATATTGGACATTCAAGGGAAACGGTGACATTTGAGAGGGGCTGGTAATGGCAGTGGGCGAACGTTGCAGGTGACTGGCAGGCAGGGGTAATTTACTGAGAGAAGGGTAGGAGGTTGGGTAGACTGGTGTGAGAAGAGCAAAGGTGTGTGGGCACATTGCGTGGGAAAAGACATTCATTCGTTCAACCTTTATTTATATATCCCCCTGACAATTGGATATAGACAACCGCATAAGACAATTTTACAATTTACCGTACAGCGAGCTCAATTTATAGATACCTTATACTGTATGTAAATATAGTGTAAGCAGTGGGGATTGAAAACAGCGTGGGAGAGGGATTAGAGGTTAAGACAACGACAACGACTGGAGTACATTGGTAGAGCAGATGCTTCCCCCTATGAGAGATGCCGGATCAAAACTGACTCAATAGAAAATCTTGTGCCTGATAACATCCTGCCTGTGTAGGGGGATGCAAGGTGATATATGCACACGTTTTGTTTTGTTTTGTTTTTTTTTATCTGCGCCTCATTGGTCATTTTCTGGCTAAATATCACAGAGAAGCAGCAACAGTCTGGGTACATACGTGGGTAACCCAAGTTTATGCCTCTTGAACAGGCATACAGGGAAGGAGAGTGAAACTCCAAACTATCTAGAATTGCTCACGCATGAGCAGAAAACAGCTTCCTTTGTGCACCTCATTTATAAGACAAACAATAAACTGGACGTCTTCTTAGAAGTCTGGGAAACGTTCCTGACACATTCCAGGGAAACTAACACAGATTAGCGTCGAGCTTGACACATTTTGGAGCCAATAACACGTAGTCACAACCTAACGGTGCAGACAGGTGGTATCTGTTTGGGTTTAGGGGGCAGGGGCATTTCTAGAGGAGGGGGGGCTTTGGGAGACCTGATTGGCCATGCCAGGACCTTAGTTTGACCTGTTTCATGAGTACTTTTAAATATGCAGTGCTTTCTTTTACAAAATGAGATGTTATAATGAGATGCTATTTGTATATACCAACTACATAACCATATACCAGCCAGTAATGAGAACTGCATTCATCAACAGACCTTAAAATGCTTTAACTGACCAAACAGAATCGAGTATTTATTAAAGCCACGTAATATCCGTACATATGACATTTGTTATGGTTTTGGTTGCTGTAGACATTTGCAAACTTCACCACATTTAAGAGAGCTACCAAATCCTGGTTAATTCAGCAACAAACACGTACTCAGGAATAGTTTTTAATTACACAACAGGTAGTTCCGACTGAGCGATCTGATCTGTCAGCTATTTCAGTGAAAGTGACTTTAAAGCACACCTTCTCCTATATTGCTTAAATGTAAAGTCTCTGAATGTGTCCTTCATTGTTTTTTTTTTCGGTACTCAAGTTTTTACTTACTTGCTATCTGCAGTTTACTATTTTCTTTTCACTATCTATTATTTTCATAAAAGCTCCTCTAGGGGACAGGTGTTTAGCATTCAAAAAACACTGTGGTGCTTACATCAAATAGCTGTTTTCAGCTTGTCTGTATCTGTTCCTATCAAATAAACCATAGTTAAATAATCTTTTTTTTTTCTTAAGGAAACAATAAAAAGCCTAAATTAAAAGGAAAAAAAGACACTTCACTCTCTTTGGCATGGATGCCCTGTGTACACAGAACAATCAAAGCAAAGGGAAATTCCTACGATTTAGGATAAAAACCTTCAAAAACCTTCAAATCCTCTGCCTCACTAAGCTCTAACCATTGCAGGCACATGAATAGTCAGTGGTGGATTTTAATAAATCAACTGATCCAACAATAAATCTTGCTTAAGTCGATATGAGTCCTGATATGAATCTCATAGCGCTGTGATGGAGCGTGTATGTAAATTAAATTATATCACCATAGTCCAGCGCTGACAAGATTATTATGGTTTGGGCGGGAAGACGTGCCGGGCTGAGACGGCAATGTTTTCACTTTCATTTTGTTTATTGTAACATTTTTCAATACGCACCATTTTTAGCCCTAATGTGCACATGTGCTGTATGCACATTGAGCGATGAAGGAGGAAGTATGGGCTGTAAGAAAGGGGCTGGTATGTAGGAGGCATGTGTGCTTTGTCTTCACCCACACTCAAACCTGTCAAACAAACAACACTCTTCTTACACCCCCAACCTGCCAGCAACCAATCATCTCTCAGCACCACAAAACCCAATTTCTTGCCTCTTGCCCGATCTTTCTCAAATAAGACTGTGTGTAACAAGGTGTTTGATTATTGTAGATGAAGAGAGGAGACTATTAAAACCTACGCTGTGTGCTCTCATTGTTGTAGGATGTAAAATCGGCAATACAATAGGAAAGTGTAATAATGCTTAATTATTCTACAGCTTTCTGGTAATTTATAATTTGAACAGTACAATTTAAACACATTTCAGAGTAGAGTAACTAGTCACCAGCCATTTAGGGTATTCAAGCTTTAACATATAGTATTTTACTTGAAACTGCTGCCTTAAGCTCTTTTTGAAAGACTTTGTTGACTTCTCGTCAACCTTTATTAATACTCAAGAGATTATTAAGTAGTGACCCTCATTTACAATGATAAAAACTGTTAGAATTCAGATAATAAAAATCCACTAAAACTTCCAGCTTAGAAAAGATAATTTGGTAGACAAGTAATTACAACGTAAAATAAAATACAGTCCTGTAAAAAATAAAAAAAATAATAAAACTTGCAAATAAGGTTTAAAAAATGATACATAAATTATAATAATTAAAATGTAAAACTAAATATAGTTATGCAAAACAAATATAAATAGAGTTCAGAGGCTGAAGATTAAATTTCTAAAATGTCCAAAAGGTACAAGTGCATTTTGTTCCAGGAGTCAAGTCATGTCAAAGTTTATTACAGCCTAATATCACAAAGTATGTCTCAAAGGGTTAGCAAGGAAAGATATAAAACAGTAAGATAAACTACATATGAGACATTCTGATCATTTTAAAATATTTAATATTATCGAAAAAATTCAGGTAAAATACAACAATACACAATATGCACATAAAACTAATTGATATTACATTTATATATGGATACAGACACACGTAAATTGTGTAATATATGGTACATACAGGTAAACATGCACATGTAAAACCGTAGATAAGCTGGTGGTTTAATAGGAAATGCGAAGTGAAGTTGAACAGATGTGTTGCAAGTTTATTTTTGAATGAGTCAGCCGAGCCAGCTTCTCAAATTTATATATAGGAAGTTGATTCCAGAGAAAGGAGGTTTGGTAAGAAAAAGCTTTGCCACCTGATCATAATTTATTTATTTTTGGAATAGTCTGGAGACCTTCATCGTTTGATCGAAGAGCCTTGACAGATACAGAATATGTTGACTGACTAGTGATAAGACTGGTGCAAGTTCATGTAATATTTTATAGGTTAAAAATAGGATCTCAAAGTCTGGTCTACCATGTCCGGGGAGCCAGTGCAATGAAATGAGGACAGAGGTAATATTCTAGTCTTGGTTAATATCCTACAAGTTGCGATTTATAAGCACAATTAAAATAAAAGCAGTGCAGTCAGGGGGCACTAAAATTAAAAGTTCAGAGCAGGTCTGATAAAGTCCATCTGGAAAGTCAAGGTTCTTGACCAAGTTCACTCGAATTCATCACCGATGACCATGTTTGGCTGTGAGATCCACATGCCTTTTTGTTACCCTTTTCCAAAAGAATTCAAATCATTCTTCTTTTAGAGAAGTCACAAATCAACTCCACGTACTAAACACCTCAGTGGACCTCAGTGACACCAAGGTCTTGTTATCAGCTCCTGTGCAGACATCCAAACCTCTTCAGCTAATCATGTCAGACAGCCCTCGAGGCATTAGCCTTAAAATTCTCCTGCTGTGCTGCATCTCACTTCACGTCCTCAGATTGAGGATGTTTTTTTAAAGCATGAGATATCTCTCACATATGGTAATCGTATGGCCTTAAAATGTATTAAAAATCTGATCCCCGTAATCCTCCCTCTCCCGAGGAAAGCGGGATACAGTATGCCGTTTAAGAGCAAGATTGTGATATTTCTTTCATTTTGAGGAATGGATTATTGAGGCTTATTGCCAGAGGGCTGAGAAAACCGAAACCACAGTCAGCACAACAGGAAGACTGCAGGGAATTGAAGGGGACGGTTACTTCCTGGAAAAGAGCGAGAAGCAGCCAATACTGACCACAGCCAATAATGGCAGGTGAAAGGATGTGTTGAAACAGACACTGGAAGAAGGAAGAGAGGTGATTTCTGGAGAGGCTATTTACAGTGTATTTCACAAAAACCCAGAGGGGATAAAGCCTTCCTGTTCCGCAGAGAAAACTTGTCTTATTGTCTTATATCAGGAGTACAAACGTCAGGACCCTGTTCTTCAAATCTGGCCAAGTGTAGCCAATTTAGTTCTAACCCTTTCCTTGCATGGGGCTCAACTTTAGTGAACTTTAACCTTCAAATTCGCAACCTCGACCAATAGCAAATACATACGCCTCGGCAGGTGATGGCCTGATTTGTTAATCCCGGATGAAGTTCTCATAAATAAGAGTGTGCTTCTATTTTGAAATGAAGGCAAAATGAGTAAAGAGTTGATCATTGTTAATATGACTGTGTGAGTGCTGATCGTGTGATGAGATAGATGCTGGGAAACCTTTCAGCATGCTCTGGGGTAATAGATTCATCGCTCATGTGTGTCAGGATTAGATTTTGGATGTCGTTACATTGCGATATAGCATAAGTGTTGTCTTTTCCTGGTTTTAAAGGCTGCATTTATAGTAAAGTGATGTAATTTTCTGAACTTACCGTACTGCTCTAACTGTTCTAGTATTTGCCTTTACCACAGATCTCATTGTTCTAACATTTGGTGGAAGGACCAACCGTCATTCATGCAATACTGTTGTAATATCGATAAATATTAATATTGGAGTATTTGGTCAAAAATATCTGTCTATACATTTGATTTTGTCTATATTGCCCAGCCCTAATGTGTCTTCCTGCGTGGTTACAGGTTTCAGAATGTCTCCACTCTTAAATCACTGTTGGATATGTAGAGTCAGACGTTGTGCGGTGCTGCTGTGCAAATGCTGGAGGTCCCTAATGTAGATGCAACAGACTTTTAAGTGATAATCAGACGCCTGCTATTATAATTATACATATTATTACATTTCCTTTTTTGGGTAATTTGTTTTGTTTATTTTGTTGCAAGTACATAGCCGAATATTTTTGGCAGATGATGCTGTCTTTTGTGTGAATTTGGTTGTCCTGTTTAATTTGTAATTATGTGGCTCCAAACCACCCTAAGTAGTCTAATATTGTTTTGAAGATGATTTTGTTTTCATTAATAGATTTGGTGTTTTTGTTGAGAGCAACCCTACTAATTGTTTCTCCCTCTCCTTTCCAGAAAATGGTGTTGTAATGATTTTTATACATTTTTGTAGACTGTAATAAAAAAAAAGATTAATGGAACCACATCTCCCGCTGTGTAGGGAACCTGAATGCCTTCTTTAGTCCTGGTACTGTCAAGATTAATATAATTCCTCGGGTGAAATTCCCAAGGTGGTGTTGTCTGGCTTTTGATGATTTAATAAAGTAATACCTCCATCTAATACCACCACCATTCGCTTGCCACACTTGGGACGGTTGGGGCAAACCCAGAACATCAGTATTTCATGTCCTGGCATCTTTCTGGTGCATTTACGGACGGTTCGTACAAACCGTACTGACTCTACCTTTATATTTTAGGGTCTGAGTGATAAATTGCAATTTTAATGTTAAATTAAGTGCAATGTATTCTGGCTCGACACATCTTTCAAAAGAACTTTTGAGTTGCGTTTGTGTATTTTTGTTCACAGAATCTCAACCACTGCTTTGAAAATAACTTGATGTGATTCAGCAAACATTCAATATGCCTGCACTTCTCCAGATTTGAGCTAAGGGATTTGTTGCTCTGACAATGTCACAAAAAAAAGAAAATAATCCAGACTCATGTCACATCACACATTGTAATCTGGATGATTTATTGAACTGTTACCTAACCCTGGTAGCAGCCACTTCAATCACATGTAAACACAAAAACACGGGGATTGGAGAGTTGGAGTGAGGCGCAGGGTGCATGACAGGCAGCAGTCAGCTGTGGCTTGGTTGTTTATTTATTACTGAGAATCTCCCATGAGGCTCAGCTTTAGGTCAACAGTTGCTCGAAAGTAGAAGGAGGCAAAGGTCAAGTATTATTGAAATGCAGCCACTCTCTCCACCCTCCACTCTGTCTGCATGCAGGCTTATTGACCCGACCTCCACCGGACTGGACAAATGCACAGCCAGTTAATCATTGCCTCAGCTAATCCTTTACCTTGAGATTAATCATTATTTTCTCTATCCGAACCCACTAATCCAATAATACGGACGCAACCGAATTACCATTCCACTGAATAGCCCCACAAAAAATAAATGATAAGAGAAAAGCAGAGAGAGGTCTTTGTGAAGGTGCTGTCTTTGTAAATCTGCACCCTAAACACTGCATACAGATTGCATCATTTGGTATAAAAGATTAAGCAAAATGGAAATAATCTTTTGATATGAAGGAGCTCTCCCAGGCTCTTGGCACATATGGCGCTGCTACGTGGGTTCCAACTAAATATTTAGCACCTAAGCTGCTCTTCTTATGGAAACAATGGTGTCCCTTCTTTCAAGTATAATTAAATTTCCTCTTTGCCTCAGCCAAGAGCTATTTTGAGAACCTGGCTCGTATTTGTTCTAAGCAGGAGAAAATCATTAACCCAAACATTGGCTTAATTCAGATTTGAGGGCATTTCACCCTCCCAGCTTTGACAACACTCAGAGGCTGAGTAGTTGACTCAAACAGAGCCAAATCAGATTTTATATGATATATGAAACATAAGCGTTTCACAAGATGAAAGATCCCAGGGGTGTTATAGAATAAATAAAAACATATATGGGGTTGCTGTGAGCTTCAGTATACAGTAAAGGTGCCAACAGGTCTCAGCCAGAAGAAATGTTAATCACTTCATTAAAAATAGATTAATTCTAATTAATTCCAGTTTGAAATTAAAAGAGGTGTTGACAGTGGCATCAGATGACTGGATACACAAACACCATTTGAACCTTTTAAATTAAACAAATGCATGTGTAATTGATCAAAACCACTCCTACAACACCCACATCTATTTGATATACGCCACAGATGACATAAACTCAGCGCTGTGCAGCATTTCCCTCGATGTATGACTTCCTGCATACAGCATACCATTTACATAATGTTTCATCATTAAGGAATAAAACAGCTCTGTGTACAAGGTGAATTATTTCATAGCTGATGCAGGCTGGCTTATTATTTCCATCCATGAGCACCGCAGATAGACAGTCTAACACACTGTAGCATGCACAGAAACTGAACAATTTTAAATATTTTATAAAGGCTCTTTTGTTTTGCTCATACAAAACAGTCTTGAAGAGTTTAATGAGATATTTATAATGTGTGGTTGCAGAAAATACCCTGACTTGTAGACAACTGCTTATCTCGTAGAATCACAGGGTAAGGCGTTCTACGATATGCCATAAAAATTTCAAAAGGCTAAATTATTAGCAAGTTGCAGTTACTGCCTGCCCAGAATCAGGGCAGTTCTATAGGGGGGCATGAACAGACAATATTTTTTGATATCAGTCAGCATGACTTTAGAGGAAATATGGACCAACATAGTACAAAAAATCAGAGACAGAGGCATTTCCAGAGAAGAAAACTATAAACAGGAAATGGATGAATAAATAATAAATCATAAAAATAAAACTATTTATCATGGTGGAAAGCTGAGGATAGAGGCAGGATTGTAGTACAGTTTCTTTTCGAGAATTTAAAGTGTGGAAAATGTATTTGAAATCTGTAGTTAAATCAATTAAAGTAATTAAAAGTAGATATGAGAAATGTGAATTTATGCTAATCTGATGTGCATACGTGTCTGGAAACGCCCCTGGTCAGTAAGTCAGAGTCAGAGTGTCACAAAAAACTGCACAAACTGCAGTGAGACTGTGTTGATACTGCATGTACACGCTGCATACTGACAAGTTCAGTTTTACAAACAAGCGGAGACAAAACGGCGTGCACCAGCATGTAGCGCTAGCAGCCCGGCCCTGTGGGTCGATGTCGGTCGGATGGTCGGTCAGTTCGCCATTTTCTCCAGTCCTTTTGCACAAACATTCATGGTCCCCAGAAGATGAACCCTGACTTTGTGTTTCCCTGACTTTCCCTCTAGTGTCACTATGAGGACGTTTATCAGTTTCTTTTATATATTATTGTATTTTCATATTTATTCACTTGACGTCCTGGGGCAGGAAAATGCACCGATTTGGTACGCACAAGTGCCACTGCTTCCAAGTACATCTGCTATAAGGGTAAATATCCCATTTTATAATAACATTAGAGCAGGCAGGCTCAACAGATTTTACCTTTGACTAAAAAAACATACATGAAAACTAATACTGTACAATTTAATCAATTAGATGATGACTGACAGACTGTTGCTACTGTACAGCTAGTTCTCGGATTACAGCCAGTGAAACTGATCAGGAATCAATAAGACAATCAATAAAGCATTAGACGACTGAGCAGATTTCATCATAGCATTAGTATCAATAATAATATCAATCAATTCCCATCCCTAGTTTTGAGTGAATTGTCTGCACAAATATTCAGTGGATTGCCATTAAATGTGATGCACATATTCATGTCACTCTCAGGATGAATTACAGCAGCTTTGGTAAATATTTTTTATTTAGTGCCACACTCAGGTTAAAATTTTTTATTTCACCTGAAAAACGAACAACATTCAGTCTCAGCTGTGCTTTGTGGTTAGTGTGTTTAGTGCTAATTTGCAAATATTAGAGGGCAAACACCCCAAGATGGTGAACATGGTGAACATTACTTGCTAAACATCAGCATGTTAGCACTGAGCATGTTAGTACACTTTTAATAGCAGCAGCTTTACATCATTCTCTAGATCTGACCTGCTGTAACTTACCTTTAAGCTGCTTTTAACTCCTACTCTCACCCGTGTAAAGAGCAGGCACTCAGCAGCTCGACCCGACCTTTACAAAGATGCTACAATAGCTGCAGACGCTCGCACGGCCACAGCATCAATACATCATTTAAATATCAAACGGCTATTATTGGATAAAAGGTTGAAGCATAAACAAACAAGAGGCCTTAAAGAGAAAATGTGTGCAGGTAAGAAAGGAACTACTGCGCCTCTGCTGCAGTAATACAACAGAAATTATCACCATGTCACACTAGTCTTACAAATAGTTACTAATTATGTCAGCAAACTTTTCACACCATTCCCTGACCGTGTGCGCGCCACTTAAGGGTCCTTGACATCTCACCCAAGCAAAGAGCAGATACTCAACAACAGCATTGTACATGCTCAGGTTGAGCTACAGAAGCTGGCCTACTTACAAAATAGAACAACATGCCAAGCTAATAGCATGTCATGCTAACTAGCGTGCTGCCTGAGCCATCTTACAAACAAACAGGGTTTGGGGCAACAGGAGCCAGTGCCCCTGCAACACTGAGATTTGCCCCCTTGTTTCCCTCTCTACAGTCTAATAAAATGATCACTTTCTTGCAACGGTATGGTGCTGACACAAATAACTGAAACAACGACCAATCATTTAATTTTATGTTGTCTGTTTTTTTGCGCGCTATTAGCTTGAACAATGTCACTGTCTTTAGGTCTTTTGTCCCGGATTCGAACGTGTCCCTCTGACAACTCTCTGACAAAACACCAAGACCAACACGATTGTGGAAAGTTACAGAAATTGCCGGACACAGAAAAATGTTTTGTCCCAGGAGAGCAAAGTCTGCACTCTGCCCTGACTGTGATTGGCTCATATTCATTTAACTTTGTTTCAACCCCCCACCCCCAACCTGGGAAAAAATTACGTGAGAGGAAGGGGGTCTGACGGGTTTAATTCTGACGGATTGTACTGCCACTTTTAACTCGCTTCACTAAGACAATATATTTTGTTTGTGTGTATGTGCAGGACAATTTCTTTCAAATATTTGGATTAAATCAACCAGATATAATGTGTTCATCATCCTCATGAAAGCATATGTTTCTGATAGAAAAAAAATGATTTGCCAGCCTCCGCTGGGTGGATCTTAGGTTTACAGTCACGCTCCTCTGCCTCTGCTGTCAACTTATCGAAGCTTTTTCTTCTTGTAGGACATTTCTACCACATCCTCCCTTGGTACTGCTGGTGCCACAGAATATACAACACGCTGTTTTTCCGACCACAACACCAGATCTGTTAGATTGTTAGATTAGTGGTGGCTGGTTATCTCCTGAGGGGGTATGAGCTGTTTTCCTGCACCAGTCCCTCCCTCTCTTTATCTGACCTGTCTACAACGTTCCTGTTCAAACCTAGTTGCTGTCTGACTTGATCAAACCAAATCCCATTTTGTTTCCTTTTTGCATCCAGCGAGTTTACTAGTAAGCACTTGCTCTTGCTCTGAGTGGCTGCTGCTAGACACTTCAGCTCCTGGTTTTGTCTCCAGGTTTTGTCTCCCCTTGAGACAGGCTTGTTTTACACCCTGACAGAATGTGCTGAAGTGAAGCTGTACCTGAACAGGACAGGACATGCTGGGTCCTCGCCTGAGATGGAAGAACATCATAAGCTGCTCGAAGCACAGATCTAATCCTACCTGCGCGTACCTCCTACCTTTCCATGCCCCATGCTTCCCTCCGGCTAAATTTCTTCTTTTCTACGCTTCCCTAACTCATCCACCAACCTTGCTTTGCCTCAGAGACTCTTCTTGCATATAGCAGCCTCCTTTTTGCCTCTTAATCTCCTCCACTACCAGTTTCCTTTTTCCTCTGCTGTTGCTTTGCCCCATGTAGGTTAGTCCAACAATATATCATATTTACTATTTACATCATTCTGAGAGAATGCCTTTGAGACTGGGTAAAATTACACATGATTTATCGACTGGGAAACAGCTTGAACTGTGGCTCAGAGGGAGATGTCGTAAGTGTGCAGTAGAACATGAAAAATAGATAACAACAGGGTCCTGGTGCCAGTGATAAAGAGGGAAGATTTTAAGTTCTTGGGCCAAATCTCCTGCAAACTGAGAGATTAGAGCTGAGACTGAGGGTGAACAGGGTTGTCTTTGTCAAGGTTCACACCTCAACAATCACCCCAAAGCCCAAAGCCGCAGGAAAAAAAACAGGAGGAAGAAAAATACAGTGGAATATAGAAATCACATCTGTCCAGGTCAATATGCAAACTGATTTTTTTCTGTTTCCCTTTATTTATCCTGCAGATTACCAAATAATTGACATTTGTATATTTATTACCTGAAACATATAGCTTCTGATACAGTACAGCCTCTTCAAAAGCTTTTCAAATTACTGTGTGAATTAAATTACTGTACAGTGTGTAAATCAAATGCACTAACTGTAAAATACAGTCCACTACTGTATATATAATGTAGCTTACAGTAGTTTGGCTGCATCTCTTTGGCTCGTTTTTCGGCAGATTGTCATAAATTTCGAGGAGAATGTGTTTTTCATTGAGAGAAAATTACTTTTGCTTGTCATGATTTCAGTGTGCACACAGCAGCAGCCTCAGGTAAAGAATGTGTGTACTTTTGCCACCTTGTGACTTCAGGCCCACCACACACCTCTTTACCTGCACCCACACACTTAAACACAAGCCTTTGTAGCAGGTTCGCTTTTGTCAACAATATCGGCAGCAAACAGCATGTCAAGCTAGCCGGCATGCTGCTATCACCAGCAGCATGCTGCTTCAGCCACAAAGCCACAAATGATCACAGCCAGCACCAACTATATATTTTTAGCAATCAGCAAAGCACACACTCCATCAACCACATCATTTTATGCATGCTAACAATATGTTATGCTAAGTAGCATACCTATTAAGCCACAAAATTAGCCAACCTGTTAAACTAAGCTAACCAGCATACTGCCTACTGCTGCGTTCCAGACAAAGTCGTAGGTTGGATTTTCCTAATAAAAATTCTTAACTTCCAGCTTACCGCTGCACGACCCCAAACAAACAAACCAACAAACAATCTCAGCAATGCAGCTTCCTTGCATTTAACCAACGAAGAGGAGGAAAAATTATGAAACAGATGCCATTATACATTTTATCTTACGGCACTTAATAACATGGGAAACATATTCTGACATCAGTTTACATGCAGAACACTGAGATATAGCGTACACTTAAACTGGTATTAATTTGGGGGTTGACCTTTTTGTAAGTGGCTAAAATTCCCTTTGTTGCTGACCCTGTCCACAGCAGGACATTGCTTAGCTTCTCTGTTGCTGCCCTTCTCCACCAAACTAGATGTGAGTCAACCGGCATCTACTGCAGCTAATACACTGACTTTAGATGATTACCTCACACAACCCCACATTAAATAATCCAAACAATCCCTTGAAGAGTAAATGATCCATAAGTCACTTTTAATTCTTCATCAGGCCCATGTCATGCATTGATATCTATCTGAGAGTGTTTTAAACCACCTCAGCTCATCAATGTCGTCCTTGTGTTTAGGCAAACATTGATTTGTCCCGTATCCTGCTGACAGGCGAGTCACTGCGTCGATGAGAAGAGAGAGAGAGAGAGAGGGAACTGGGAGTACTGTATCTGTCTTTCCTCCCCAACAGGAGGTGAAAAGAGACCCTGGCTGACACTCTTCAAGTCCCTGCTCTGCCTGGTGAGAATATAATTGCCACAGGGGACAGGGGGTCACGTCCCCTTCAATGTATGAAATATGGAAATGTGTGTCTCTCTAATCGTCCTAATTGCCCTGTGTACTCTGTTGTGTGTTTTACTGAACATCCGACGTGTAGCTGCTGGTTAAATAGAAAAACACAGCATTTGATCGTTTTTCCAAAACAAGCTCAGATTCTGATTTTTGTTCCAGGTGTGTGTGCATGTGGATACAAACAGGAACCAGACTTGACTTTATATCAGGAGCCAAGGCGACCTGCTCAGTCTAGTGTGGCAGAATATCTCAGATCACACCCCACCCTCCTCCTTCGTTCTGCCCCATGTCTGATGGAGGATTTCGCCCTTGCTCCCTGGGCATACAGAAGGGCAGCCAACTTCTCTTACACTTCCCTCCAGCGCTTTATCTATGGATCAGGATATGTTCTACTTTGGAGCACACTGAAAGCTGGAGGCAAAGTCATCCTGATCAGCTCCTTCAAAATGTTATTTCAGGCCAGCGATGTCTTTAACGTCACTGGCTCAAACCATATTTGGAAATAAGTTTGTATAAACCTTCACTGAGATGAATATTTCCCAGTTTTGTTTTGTTTTTTGGTGAGAGCATGCTAAATTGATTTTCAAGTACTTTTTCCCAGTGACTGTCTAAAGTTAAAACTACTCTGGGAAAATGGCAATGAGGCATACTGTAATTGTGTCAAGAATTATTGTAGCATGCAGTGAAATGCACAGTGTACTCAGCATTACTGGTATTTTTGCTTTATAATGTGGTAACGTAAATCAGCACTTTGCCAGACTGACATTTCTTAACCCTTCCTGTTCCTTTTTGCTCTGTGCTCTAATAACAGTTGAGCCAACTTGGTGTCTCGGCCTACTTTCTTATTTCCTGTTTCCTGTACTTAAATATAGCTTGTCTGTGTTGAAAAGAAAACCAAATTCTAAAGGAGGTTAAAAGACGTTGCTGGGGGACCTGTAAAGTCAACATGTATCGCATCTTAAATTAGCTCATGTTAGCAAAATGCTTGCTAATTAGCTAGCCAAACTACATCAATCATTAGCTAGCTAGTTACCTTACGTTTTTGCTAACATTTGATAGCGAGTTAGCTAGTGTTCTGCTCACATTATCCAACTTAAGATGAACTTTATGTGTCACTTTTAACAGGAAAAGCTGACAGTTATGTGTCTCAAAAACCACCTTTTTTTAAGACGTAAAAGCTTCCAAATTCATGAGTGACGTGTTTTACATAATAGAAGAAGGTATGAATATCAAAATGTGCCAATTTCATAAGCTAGTGTTAAACACAATTTATTTTAGGCATATAATCAAAAACCCATTCAAAAAACCCAATGACTTAAAGTGAGGGACCCAGAGGTGCAAATATGCTAAATATGCCAATTTTGGACAGACATCCATGATACCCTCAGGATGAAATGTTGCTGATCTCTCAACATTTCGTATAACACCATCAGCAGGTTAAAGTTTTAATATTTCCAGTAGTTTGCTTTATGATCAAATTCCTGATGACATTCCCATCAGCCTCAGTTGCACTCAGTGTTTTGTTCTAATTAGCAAAAGCAAAAACCAAAGGCTCAGGTCTCATTACAATTTAGGGGAGGCGGTGGTGAAGGGTAACAAGCCACTGATTGCAGTCTGTGCTTATTGTATGAACTTTTACAACATGCTGAGAGAAGTAGAAGAAGAAAACAGGTCGGTTTTAAGCCCCACTTCCTACATTACTTTATGCTGTTTACGTGGTTCATTGTTAGAAGGTAGGTCAGCACAATTTATGTTAATTATTCACATTTAAATACTTTAATGTGAGGAATTATTTATTATTTATTGAGCAATAAGTTAGGGTGAACACTCCCCCTCCTTGTGAGCATGCTAGCATGCAAGTTAGCATTTAGCTAATCAAAAATGGCTGTAGTCTTTGTTACCTCCACTGAGGAGGTTATGCTTTCGGGACCGTTTGTTTGTCTGTTTGTCAGCAGGAATACGGAAAAACTACTGGCCCAATTTTAATGAACCTTGGTGGGAGAGTGACGCATGGGCAAAGGGAGAACTCATTAAATTTTGGAGCAGATCCCAGTCACAGGGATCGCTTTCGTTAACATTGCAAGAAAGGGCATTTGACCTTGTCTGCGCTCTCTGGGTGCCCTCCTAGCCTTTCTAGTTTTACAGTGAAATATACCAAAATGACAGATTTTCTTAACAAAATATCAGCTTGTAGTTTGCAGAGTTTATATTTCACTGTTTGTGCAGAGCAGTATCCATTTCCGACACTAAAAACTTATTTGGATACTAAATATGCAGCACATTTAAAGTGCCTACACTGAAAGATTGAGCACTCCTCTCTATTACAGCTTCATGTTGAGATTTAAGTTAAGAGTTTTGTTTGATAAGTGCCATGTTAAGTACATTATTTTTACGTGTAACATCCCGCCTCATGCATTGTTAAACCACTCATGGTATTCAAAGGACCATTGAAGCAAACACCACCCACACACTTACCTTGTACAAAGTCGGCTGAAGGAAAAACTGTTTTGATGTCTGCAAAACTAAAATGACTGCAGCAACATCACTGTTTTAACTTATCCTTTGTAGTGCATCCAGTGAAGTAATTCTCAGTCATGCCCAAGTAAAATGAGAATGTAAATGATAGGCACGAACGGAGAGAAGTGTATTCAGGTGTGACCAGCCGGCTGCCCCAGGGACCCAGACGTTATTCACATTTCGCCATGAGACTGAATTTGAGATGTGAATACATCACTCATGTCAGCAAAAAAAAAAAAGCTTGGAGGAGACAAATGACAGTCTGAGAAGAAGACAGAGAGAGTGAACTGTGGGAATTCATAATGGGCCGAAAGAAAGTTCAAGCAAAAAGGCGAGAAATAGCGAGATCAGAGTGTATTATATTTAATGAGCATGCTTCATTAGTGGGGTTTTTGGGGACACACTCAGAAAATATCACAGAGTGTGTTTCAAGGTTTTTCTCACACAAAAATAACATCTGCCTCAAATAACGACCTGCTCATTACAAAGACAATGAAAACACCCCAAACAATAATGATTTGTAGCTTCTGAGACACCTGGACTGAAGATGCCCTGACTGCAATATGTGCATCGATGTTATTAGTGTTCATAAAAACAGCAATAACGTCATGATTCATATCGAATATTCCCATCCACGGGCGCAAACAGCAACATACCAATTACCTTGAAAACCGTAAAGCCCCATCCAGTCTCCATCAGAGACAGAAAAACATTCCAGACAGCTGAAAGTGGGCCCAGGAGGAAGGCCCGGGGAAATGAAAACCTTGAATGATTATAATATGGATGTAATACTTCAGCACCAAAAAGGCCTGATTGCACCGGGCAGATTTGATGGTCTCAGGCCTGGTCGCTTTGTCTCCCGGTCACAAAGCTGCCATGTGTGGAAATGCCAAACGTTTTTGTTTTTTTTCTTCCTTGCAATAGTTCAGCGTCTGTGTATCTGCTTGAGGTCAAGAGCTCTCCTGGCTGACATTTTGATGGTTTAGGTGGAGGAGAAACTCGCTAAAATATCTCCCAGATCCACCATTAGGACTGTCATATCATAAATGAATCTTAATTGTCTTGATTGTTTCATTTATAGCATTCAATTTATCACCAACAACAAAATCATTGACACCGTGAGGCAGGCTGTTGAACTAATCCTGCTAAATGGATCATAACTGTGCATGTTTGTCCCTGTGGCACTCTGAAATATTATTACACCAAATGCAAAATAACCCGTGATTGACTGCAAATGCCTGTGGAAATTAGTGCCTGCGGTGTCTGCTGTTTGGCTGGAGTCATTCCTTGTTACTGGATATTATTCTTACCAATTATCATTCATGGTTTTAGTATTTTTAATGGTCTGCTTTGTGTCTTGTTTTAGGCCTACTGTAACACATTTTCAAGGCTTAAATTAACCTGCTTTTTATGGACCAGCATGAACTTTGGGGAAATGCAGTTATTTCCTTTCCTGTTGAGAGTTATTTGAGAAGATTGATACCGCTCTCATCTGTCTGCTAGATGTGAAGCTACAGCCAGACGCTGCTCGAACAGAGATGGATGGAATTTGTGGCCGAGATGACAAAGAGTCGCAGAAGTTACCGACAGAGCGTGAATGGGCGAAATAAAGAGGCGAAAATTACCGTGTCCACCGGGGTGTCCTGTTTCCATCACTGCCAATCAGAGCTGGACCCTATAAACAGCAGCGTCTACTGCAGAGTCATTTGGCCTGTGAAAGAATGCCGATTGTATCCTTTCCCACTGAAAACAAAAGTCACATGTTAGTGGGTGTTTGTGTTTTTAAAAACATGCTAATATCTTGTTGGTTTAATCCCTACAAAAGAGTGTAAAACCAACAATTTGGCAATAAATATTTGAAAGAAATAGTCCTTTGAACAAACTAGATACAAAAGTAGAATGTGTTAATTAGTGGGTTTAAAGGTGCCAAGGCTTGTTGGGTGGTAGCTTCTGAAATCCCCTCCATCCACTCCTTTCCTTTTCATGGGGTTGTATCCAGCAATTTCTGTGACTTTCCAAAAACTGACAATGCAACGTTCACACCCAGTCCAGGCAGTGAAAAGCCTGCTGTGCAGAGGAGAGACAGTAAACTGGATTTCAACTCTTTCTTTCTCATTTAGTGACAGCTACTTGTGGCACATTTCGTGTGAACAACTGAGTGAAACACTGTAGATGCCTTCTGGAAGAGACTGTCTGATAAAGTCCCTGTTTATCCCCATTTTTAAACCGCATCACACTAACTCTGTGAAAGACAGTGGATATGAATATTTCCCCAAAAATGTCAAATGTCCCTTTAAATATACAGTGATGGTCTGAGTGCTGTATGTATGAGTGTTTTTGTGGCTTATGTGGGAGAGGCTTTATATGAAGAGGGTCACAAGAGTCCATGGCTCTGACAGAAATAATGAACTG
Source organism: Lutjanus campechanus (assembly GCA_027495735.1). Lineage (NCBI taxonomy): Eukaryota > Metazoa > Chordata > Actinopteri > Lutjaniformes > Lutjanidae > Lutjanus > Lutjanus campechanus. The sequence continues at coordinate 6,301 of JAJHUR010100475.1, read as the reverse complement.
TCTGACTGTGAAACTGTGCTCTGAGCTGTAATGTAATGTTATGTGCGCAATAGAAAGAGACATCCATCAACTAACCATCACTGCAATACGGTGCGAAACACAAGAAATCTCTGTTTCTCTGGTGATTGTGTGTGTGTACGATCAGCAACTCGCAAACTTTGGCCAGAACACGACACGTCCTCAGAGGTGCAAGCAAAGAGATCAAGAGCTCCAACTGTGTCTGTCTGGAAAATGAAGTCGCAGGATGATCCGAGCCAAGAACTGCTTCAGTTCATCTCTGCGAATGGCATTTCATTAAATCCTAGAAAGGCCACGAGGGACTGCCAAAACACAATGAGCCAAATAGTTTAGAAGTAAAAGAAAGTCTGGTAGTCTCTTTACTGACTGACAATTCAATTAAGTGTGTCTGAATTACCCTCGTGGAGAAAATCCAACACATTTGGCGCCCCAAACAAAGACAATTATCTTTTGTAAATACTACTTGCAGCTGCAGTCACAGAAAGAATTGATGGAATAACAGGAGGTGATTAAAACAACAAGACTGCATTGCTGCATTGCTCTGAAGATCTGTCTCCGCCAGTGGGAGGGGCTCGATGTAAGCCTAAAAGCCCATCTTCACTTTTTAAATTTAGTATGCATTTACTAGTTTTTCACAATTTCAAAAGAAAACTTTTCAATTTGGCATTTTTCCCCACTGATTTTTATCAGAGCCTATACTCTCTGCTGCTTTATTCCCCAAACGTTTTCAGCTTTACTGCCTACCTTCATCAAGGAGGTTGTTTCTGGTTGCTTTACAGTTCATTGATCCATGTGATTTATAGATCCAGTCTCTTCCCTTAAAAGGGATAGTTTTTTTCTTTTGGATGTTGGGGTTAGATGAAGTACTTATCCATTGGTGAATCTGAGCTAACCCTTCAGATAAAGATGGTGCTGGATCCTGCCAGGAACTTCTTAAAAACTGTAAACATATCTGGAGAAAACTTAGATACTAGCATGTGAGAGGAATTTGCTACTAACTCAGACACTGAAGAAGTTCCATTTTTGGTTTAAAAATTTGGCACTCATTTAAATGAGACTGTTTTTTATAGCTGCTACAAGGAATTTTTCTTATTTTGTGGATTTTGGAGGCCCCTGTGGACAAAAGCGGTAGTATTTCCACCACTATACCCACAACATATAAAGTCAAAAATAAAACTACCTAAATTAAATTCTCCTCCTTTTTCCTTTTAACTGGCTAAATTACGACTCACTGTAACTTTGCTCTGGAAAACATAAACACAGGCTCGTTTCATCGGACTCCAATCCGGTGGCAGGCATTAAGAATAACGATATAGAAACGGCAGCTCTTCTCGTGGATGGTCTTGTTTGCTCATGTAGGTCATCAAATTAGAGACTATGAAGCCATTTCTGTTGAATCCAAGGTATTATATTTGAAATCTTATATTCTTATATAACATAATAGTAAAAAGAAGTTAAAGGATGTATGTTTTTAGGTCAACAGTAGATTTATTTTTAAATAAATTTTGATTCTCCATACATTCTAAAGCTGTAATTGCCTCTGTAACATTTCTGCATTAAAAATGTCTACAAGATATAAATATATTTTGTTGAGTTGTGTGATTACATCTTCCCAAATGTTTCCAACAATGTTAAGTGCAGATAAATCCTATGCTCCCACACTACTTCACAGCGTTATAAACTACGTCTTTTGTTATTGTTTTAATGTGAGAGAGTCCAAATTTACATACTGTGCGTTTAAGAGATGGAATAGATTTGAGTTGATTGTGTTTGTAAAGACTAGCTTGAAAATGTGGTTGAATATTTCCAGAATTTGTTGCATTACACTGAAGAAAATTATCCACTGATGGGTTAATATGGGAAATTATCACCATTGTTAAAGAATATTCTGAGAGGTTGGTTGTAATATAATTTGTTTTTGTATTGAGTATAAGGCTCACCCTCTCACGACAGCAAGACTCTCCTCTGCTAACATCCACGTCCTTGACCAAGACTCTGAATCCCAGCCAGTTCCTGAGGCTCCGTCTGCCACTGACCCCGCACTCTGACCTTCCTGCAGACGGGCCAAGTGAAAAGAGCAGGAGGGCAGACAAATAAATAAATAACGCTAAAGACGCTGCAGATATTCTGAGAGATGACAGAGAGGCGTAGGATAGGGAGGGGGGTACACAGTTTGTGGGATGGAGGAGGAGGCGGAGACAGACAGGCACCATACAGCGGACAATAGAGAGTTTGCTGTTGCTATTTTCTCCTTTTCTCAATGTGCTGACATGATGTAATGGTTTAAAGGACAACGCTACCACATCACAGGCAGGGATAGACAATTAGACACAAACAGATATAATTGTGTGCCATTCAACTGAATAAATGAGCATTAAGTGTAGTGAAGATCAGCATACTTTCATTTCTTTTCATGCATTTAGAAATTGTACATTTGAGACTGAACAGCTGCACAGACGGACCTAAGATCTGCTTCTCATCAAATTGGATTTTATCAATTCAACGCCGGTTGATGGACAGATACGGAGATAGACTTGCTTCATGAAAGTCATGAGGCTTTTTTTTTTTCTTCCTGTGCTACAGTCGGGAGTAAATTGATTTGCCTGGGGAAAGGTGAAGGAAAAGAATAGGCATGTCACTCAACAATAGGCCCATCACTTCTTCTGTCTCAGATTTCCACAGACCATTCCAAGCCCGGCAGGTGACTGGGTCAGACACGTGAGACTCTCCGAGCTCACCTGAGCTCACTAACTGTTGCCATGTCAACAGTGGAGGCAGGGTGTGTGTGTGTGTGTGTGGATTGTGCCAACCCCTGGTGATACTTGGAAAGGCAGTGCAATTGTGTCACTGTTATAGTGTTTCATAGCATATACAGGGCTTCACAGTTAAAGGGAAAATTCTGCATTATTGATGTAGATGTTCCATCGGTGTTGATGGTGAATATAGTCAATTGGATCATCCTGCATCCAGTGATGTCACAGTGATGTAGTCGATGTTAAGGGAGAACTACAGGCTGTTTCTGCTTGGATTTCTTGTTCTGCCTCTAGGTAGCCAAGGGATGTGCAAGATGAGTATTTTTGTCACCAAACGTTATGTTTAGCTATACACTGTTTACCCATACAAGCTGACTTTACTTCAAAAATAAAAAGATATCCAATGGCCTTAAAAAGGTTAAGAATTGACCAGATCTGTTCTTGGCAACCTTTGTTTGTTTTAAAATGACAAAGTAAGGTTGCAATTTATGAAGTACAGCCAACTTAAATGATCAGAATAACAAAACTATGAGGCTCTCGCTCTAAACGGCTGCTCTTGTCTGCCTGTCCTCATTCAACAAATGGCTCCGTCAAACAAAATAATGGCAAACGGGGCGCAATTAGTGCCATTTCTTACATAACAAGGCAGACTAAACCAAACCAAACTGTGAGAAAGCCTATGAGCTCCAGAGAAATGGAAGACAAAACATAAACTGGCAGTTAATAAAGTTTTAATTGTTTAAATCCCTATCAGCAATTAAACGATTGATGATTAATCACCAACATCACCAACATCTCTATGACAAAGAGTCGGTGAGATGAAGTGCTTTTTTTTTATCGTTCAAATGAATCATCTTCTCTCATTCCAGACACGTGGAGGCCTGTGAGTGACTCTACAATGAAACTGAAGTGATATTCCTATAAATATCCGTCTTTATCAATCAATGAGTCTTCATCTGCAGGTTTGAACGGTAAAATCTCAAGTCTTTACTGAAGAAATGTATCAACCAAATACATCATGATGGTTCTTTTAGGTGCTTTGAATCATTTTTTGAGAGGAGTTCTAGAGTTCTACGGTACATAAGCATGATCTATATCAGGCTTGCTGCAAAGTCATTGCTTCTTAACCGGGTAAAATTATTGCTTGTCTTATTTTTCCATAGGATTTGTTAAAAATACAGCGAGGGAACACACAGAGGACCTCCAGTTCTCTGCTGCTAGGATACTAATAGATATCCAATTCTCATTTCAGAGGGGTTTTTATGGAAAACCCCACGTGTCAACTTTAGGACCGAAGTATGAATAAATTGTTTTTTTTATAAAGGCAGACACCTGCTGTATGTCTCACAGTGGATGGTGGCAGTTAACACGTTTGTTATGCACAAGCAGTTACCTCTCTGCTGCCTGTTGACAAGCTGGTAAAGTGGTCTGCGAGCTGATTTTCTGCCCTCTCTGGAGGCAGATATTATCCTGTCATACTGTTAATGAGTATATCCCTTTTAATGAGCACAAACCCAAATTAGCATCCAATTACTTCATAGCTCAAGTTCCAGACTCTGTTCAATAACTGGTATGTTGTAGGAGCAGCTGCAATGATTTAAATGGACGTAAATGCTTGAATTCAGCTAACATGCTTCGTGTACGCTCTTGGTGTTGCAACAGAACGCCATCTTTTTAGTTAATTAGATAAATATTGGGGGTAATCAAAAGTCTTTTTTTTTCTATTTAAAGACAAAAGCCACAGTTTGTGCCTCTCATTTACTATTAAATTCGATCACAGAGCTGAGCATCAGATTTACGCAGAAATATAGACCCAAAAATCTTTGAAAAAAACCCAGAAGGTTGATTAACAACATTAAAGGGATAGTTTGGGATTTTTGACATGAATCTGTATGGCATCCTCATCACCAGTGTCATGCAATCACACTGACTTACCCCTGGCAGCGTCCTGTGAGCAGAGTTCTCGTCCAGCTTCGGT
>JAJHUR010100474.1:0-32803 GCA_027495735.1 Lutjanus campechanus | reverse complement strand
CACTTCCTGTTGCATGTGTGGCCAGACTTTAGAGTTTGTTTTTCTTTAATTAGACATTTTCTACTTCTATCCCATCGGCCGCGATCTCTATACCTCCGCCGAGGCCTATCGGTGAGTCAGACAATGACAAAGATATATTCCACACATGGCTGAGCTGCCAATTTACCAATATCCTCGCTAGCTTCACAGCTAAATGTTGTGTGGGTGTTTGCCCCTTCTGCAGTGTCTGAGCTGGCACTCTGCAGAGAGCTTCAATCAGGATAATTTGGTCCTCAGGGATGGACTTATGAGCCATTAACAAACTTCCCTGTGCTGTTCCAACGGGCCATGATTGTAAGAAAAACTAACACTTTAAAAACTTAATTTTCCCTCCTTGTTTGGTCGACCTGATTAGCAGACTGCTAATTCTCCTCCCTGGTGCAATTAATCACATTGACACCTGTACTCCAGGCTTCGTCGGAGTCTTCATTCTCACTCTGTGCCAAGCGGCTTGTAAACCGGCATGCTGTAGGCACGTCAGAGGGTGTTATTTCTGTCATCTCATTACAGGGGTTCAGAAAATTGCAAAAACAAGAGTCCAGAATGTCACGTCTTTGATTTGTGTCTTGTTTTTGGTATTTTTCTTGAAGCAATATGGGGGGGGGGAAATCTGTTTATTAGCAAGTGAGTTTTGCAATTTTCTGGAATTAAAGGAGAAATCTGTCATATATTTACTGTAATAAATGATATAATAATCTTGTTATGTCATCAGAGGCCAAGGAAACATGTTAAGTTGAAATACTGCTTTTTAAAATTCTGTTCTGTTCTGTTGCTGCTGCTTATTATGCATTGGACAGTGTACAAGTGTAATACTGTATGTGTTTCATACTATACATAGTGTTCCTCAGTTACTTTATTGATATTATTTCCTCTGTATCTCTCCTGATATCTTTATTTATGTCTGTTTTTTATATTTCATATTATTCTTCACTCTTCTTCTTCATTTTTTATATGTGTGTGTCATTGTTAAAAGGCATTCAGAGTAGAGAGTGAAGGAGGAATTTCATTTTACAGGGAAACTTGTTTTAACTGTGTATATAACACTTTACACACACACACACTGTAACACTGTAGCGCTTTGACTTGACTTGATTTTGCTCCTTTAAATATCCTGCCACTGTTTGAGAGATAAAGAGGCAGAAATACAGCACTCTGTCTAAACTGCATTATGCATTTCTGCATGCAGACCTGTATGAAAGCACGTCAACATGCTCTAGGCTGTCCTGCTGTGTGAATATACCCATTAAATCTCATTAGAATGGAGATTTGAGAACTTGTATTTGGAGGAGCGTTGCCTTTTTGGCTTCTTCGGAGATTTTATACCCAGAAACTTTACTTTACTGATGTTGGCTTGATCGCATTTATTTTATGTTATTGGGCCTAAAATGAGATGAAGCTGCGTGTTGAATTATATCACCACGTTACTGGCTTGATCTCAGAAAAAAAGTAATATTTCAAGAGCTCATGTGGACCCCAGCAATTTTTTAGGGGAACTAAATAAAAATGATCTGATGATTAACGCTTAATTTTTAATCTAGCCTTTTTATGGCCCCTCACATAAGGAGCAAGTATTTTACCAAATATTTAAGGTTGACCAGACACACCCACACGGGTGTTTTAAATAGCTGGTTGATTAGACTTCTTCTCAGGTGGAAAATGTCACCAAACTCAGTAAGACTGGCTGTGCTCCTGGAGAGACCTGCTTATACATAAGAAGTAAAGACATGTGAGAAATACGTTTTCACTCGCATTATTTCACCACAAGCTGCCGACTGAGGTCAGCAGAAACAGCGATGAAGCTGGAAGTTATCCCACCTCGCAACATGTGCAACAACATATCGATCCAGTCCTGAGAGGAGCTCAGTCAATCAGACAATAAGTGAAAACACCTGTAGAGATAAACCACGACTGCCACACCTGTGGGATTTGTCAGTGGTAGTTGTTTTTAAAATACAAATCCTATAAAGCCTGAAATCCAGCTCAGATCATTTGTTGGAACAAATCAGTTACAGTCATTCAGGAGTATTGTAAGTAATGAAGCAATTAAAGTTTTATGTTCTCTATAAGCGCATATACTTTATGACAGAGACGTGACATTATATTATTTTGATGATTTCTGTCTGTTAAGATTAGATTAGTTAGATTAATATACACTTTTTTTTCAGTGCATGAAGAAGAACAAATTCTCACTGGATATGGCTGCACAACGTTCCAAATAAAAGACTGGATCATAAAAACAAACAGACAAAAAAAAAAAGAAAAGAAGAAACTTTAACTGCGTAGCCAACTGACCAATGATTGAAGCACAAAAAAATCAAGAAAAATCTGAGTCAACAAAATCTGGCAGGCTAAAATCCAGATCAGAGGACAGATCAAAACTGCATCACAGATGCAGTGCGCCCAGTGGAATTATTATATTAAAGGAGCAATATGTAACAATTGTGCATCCAAAATGAATACAGCAGCCCAAATAGAGCTCTGACACCTCTCTCAGATGCATGTCTACAGCTCCTGTTTGTGTGTATTTCGGGCCTGTGTGTGTATGTACAAATGACAACAGAGTGAAAAGAATGTAATTTCCCCTTGGGGATTAATAAAGTATGTCTTCTTCTTCTTCTTCTTCTCTTCTTCTTCTTCTTAAAAATAGGATTTGAAGCAAGTTGTTTCCTCCCACCACCTCCTTCCCAAACTTGAGGGAGCTTGTGCAGGCTGCACAGGAACACCACAGGAACACTACAGGAACACCACAGGAACCAAAACCCAACATTGTAAGTTGACAATAACAAGCAATGACGAGTGCGACACTGTAAGTTTATCTGCTTTTTATGACTTTCAGTTGTCTGTCAATGTAAAGGAACTATTTTTTTCTACGGTAGATTAAAAAGTCTTTCTTTACATGAAACTGCTCACAACAAGGTCTGTGGATTTTCTTGAGTAACCGGGTCATCACTTCTTTTGGTGCTTTGAGCACCACAAGCCGAGTGCCATCTAATTTCATTATATTCAAGAGAAGGCTGATATCTGTACAACCTGGCAACTCACACTGCAGATACAGAAGTGATCAGGCTGCAGATTCCTCTGTCTTGCATGACTCGAGTTTCACATCTACAAAACTAAATCCTGCACACCTCACTTTTTACGCTCTTTAAAAATCAATTGTCCAAACTGAACGGTACGGGCAATTACTTTATGGTTCACAGCCATCATCATCTGAGCAATGATCACCTAAATAGCAGGTAATGTTGGGGGTAATAACGCTTCATAATGGAGGACAAGCTTCACTGAGGTTCTGTCAACTGAATAACAGTGAACTTGACTTTGACGAATGAAACGGACACTAAACAGGAAAGTTTACTTCAGGTTTTGGAGATCGAGCGTTGTTTTAAGTTCAGAGGAGTTCAGAGAATTTTGACTTGCATCGAATTCGGCGCGAAGTACATTTACGATCCTAGAAAGTTACCCTGTCACAAATGTCACCTTTCACATGCGTGGTGGCGCTCCCACAATGCTAATCTAGTCACTGTGGGAACAACGAGTCCAGCGACATCAGAGTTGCCGTTTGGTATCACAACTTTAGTTTGATTTTTGGTGAGAACACGTCCAAAAGTTTGGTTCTACAGACTTGTTTTTGTGGCTTTTGAAATTCTCACCAAGGTTTTTCTAAGTTGTTAGGGAATTTGCGTCACCCGACATGGCGGGCCTGCTGTTGTTTGAGAGGTCAGGGGCCAATCTGGGCATCAGAATGTCCTGGAAGCCTAATGTGACAGTGCACCTGCCTTGCATTTCAATCCTCGCACCCCAAACCTCGCACCAGACCTCGCCATCAAAGAGCTCGGCCCGCGCTGACTCACATGCAGCAACAGCCAGGACATCTGTGGAGTTTTGGCAGCCCGTGTGCGTGTGTGTGTGTGCGCATGTGTGTGTGTGTGTCTTTGCATCCAGACAGTGTGTGAGACCTCGCATTCCAGCCAACACTGACTCTTACTCAGGCTGTGTTTGGCCAGCGAGCCACTGGGAGCCGCGCCGCGTGTTACAAGCGGCGGCCATGTCGCAAGCAGAGGCCTGTGGCTGCGTCGCGGGGAATCGCGTTTACAGGATCCTGCAAAAAAACCTCACAAACTTACAGTATGCGCGCACACGCTCGTTTTTTTTTTTGTTTTTTTTTTCTGCCTTTGTCGCGCTGAAATAGGCACACACACGTAAATACTTTACACACAGGCGCCCTCCGCTGCATGAATATTCATTTGCAACTGTGATGAGCTGTGACATGCTTTCCTGGCAGGGCTCGGGGACCACATGGCCGGGGTGTTAGAGGAAAAGAAAGGCCGTGTCGGAGCGTGTTACTCAGGCCTGCCTCATTCAATTGGATCCAACCACGATGGTCGGATTTCTCAATTTCAGATGGATTCCAGACGTTCCCTTAAAGCCGCTCCTCCCCTTCCTTCACTCTTTGATTTCAAAAAGACGGACTTTTGGGGCTGGTTGAGGCTGCAGGGTGTGTGTGTGTGTGTGTGTGTGTGTGTGTGTGTGTGTGTGTGTGTGTGTGTGTGTGTGTGTGTGTGTGTGTGTGTAGCAGTGTGCACATGTGGACGTTTAAGAGAAGAAAATGGAAATCGATGAAAAGGTGCACCTTGCTCTACATCTCTAACACTCTGAGAAATAAAAGTACTAACTAGAACCACATTGGGTTCTTTGGCTTCTAACTAGAACCCTTTAATAATCTGAGAGTTTCATCTAGAACCCACCCAGGGGGTTCTACCAAGAACGAGAATCATCTGTGTCCTTTTCCGCCAAACGAGATCTCGTTCTTCTGTTCAAGGTTCCTGGAACCTTAGTGCTTGTATCAGCACCTGTTTTGAGCAGAACCATTGTAATCAAGGATGGCATCAACAGAGGGCGCTGCTGAAGGAACAACCTGTAGAATATGACACACCCACTTTGGTTCCCAAGGAAAAAAAATGCTATTTTTTCAGTTGCAGCTGGAAACCAACTTTTCAGGTTCCAAACAAGTTCATTTTTGGTGGAAATGCTCAGAAAGGTTCAAAATTAGGTGCTTGAACCAGAACTGGGGGCGGCTCCATGTTGGTGGAAAAGGGCCCGACAAGAGGTTCTACAGAGAACCCTTCTATAGTGTTATGATACGAGGGATGGGGTTCTGGGGGTTCTATCCAGAACCTTTCCACCTTCTAAGGGTGCTAACAAGAACATATGCAGGGAGCTACCAAGAAGCCTTTCATATTGCAATGACTTAATGGAGAACACATTTAGGAGGTTCTACAGAAAACCTTTTTGTATTCCAAGGGTTTCTTCTAGAAGCCACCAATGGAGTTCTACTGAAAACCCAAGATAAAGTGTTAAACTTAGAACCATCTGTGAAAGGTTTCACTCAAAATCCCCAATGAGAACTTGTACAGAGACCTTTCTATGGTGTAATGGTTGCACCAAGAAGCGTCTCCGGGAGGTTCTATCAAGATCCCCCAGAGAAGGTAGAACTATTCTACAGTCTTTCATCTAGAACCCACTCAGGGGGTCCTAACGAGAACCTTTCCACCTGCTAGAGAGTTATACCAGGAACCTTTTTGAATTCCTAGGTAGAACCTCCCCAGGGGAGTTTCATCTACAACTCTCTTGACTTTTTATGGTTCTATGAAGAACCGTATCGTTTTCTCCAGATGAGGGAAAAAATATTGAATCTCAGAGATAATCTATATTACAATTACAAATATTTAAATTGATTAAACATATTTTAAGAGCTCTTTCTTCCAAAAAGGGGTTTTAGTGGAACCTTTAGTCTTAGATAGAACCCTTGACAAATCCTTTTTTCAGAAAAGAGTTGTTTTGAAGCAAATGTTTTTTTTTTAGGTAAGAACCTCACTCCTTCAGGAGGAACAGTTTTGGAGCCCTTATTTCTAAAAATGCATGAACCAGTGCTCCTGGATAAAATTTCATCCGATGTGGCCCACGTTAACGAGTTGTTGCCTTTGTGCGGCGGCGGCGGCACGGGGAACCTGGCATGGCCGATCATGGCGGAACAATGCCGCCTTTCCACTGCTGCCCATTGTGCACAGATCTTTGCATTGTTCGGTCCCCCCTCGCCCCCTTCGCCACTCACGCCCGGCCAGCTGGCACGGAGATGGCAGCGCCGTTGACAAGGTTCACAATACCCCCTCTAGTCCACGCCACAATAGAGGGACATGGACACAGGCACCTCTATGGCACACAAGAGGCTGAGGAGGGGATACTGGGGCCTCACAGGCAGGTGGTGCTGCCAACGTCTCCGTGACGTGTTGGTAGCTTTCAGCGCTGACAAGGGGCTGGCAGAGAGGTTTCTTCTTTTAAAATCCACATTGTTCACGGGGGACTCTAGAGGATGAGTGTTTGTGTGCGGTGTTTTTCTCTCTCGGAGAGACGGGGAGCTTAGTCTCCTCTCATTCTCACTGCACACACATGAAGCAGACAGACGTGCGCACACACACACACATCCTCGAACTCTACCATCCTCACCTCTCCGTCTGTTTGCCTCAGCTTACTGCATTATTGCTCTCACTTTAGACTTTTTGTCAGAGCTTATCAATACGAGAGAAGTGGCAGATTCACGTGTCGCGGCAAACTGTTGGGGAAGGAGAGGAGTTTTTGTTTTTTTGGGGGGGGTTTTTTCCCAAGAACGCCGAGGTATTTCAAGTCTCGGAGAGTCTGAGTGACAGCTGGATGCCAGCATGCCGTTCCACAAGTCACGATACGGTGTTTGTGGCGGGTGTCGCATTTGTCTGGGTGCTCTTGCCGGTGCCTGAGCTGCTGGTTTGTCATTTCTCGAGGAGCTTTAGTGTCTCCGGGAAGCTCCGACAGGGTTACAGAAAGTTGAAGGGTGTGTGACAGCGCTGTCAAGGTCCCTGAAGGTCATGTTAAAAATATTTCCTCAAAATAGACTCCGAAACTACAAAATTGCTGATCCATTCACGTTTGTTATATTTCTGCTTGATAATGCACCCTTATCATAGTCTGCCCGCTGTCTAAGAGAGCTTTCACTTGAGCTAATTGGTGTATCTCGCTGTCAATCAACGCACCAATAGTCCTGTTCTTTATGAGCAAAGTGAGCTTTCATGCATGGTTGTAAGCCCTCCTTGCATGCTGCAACATGTGTGCATCAACTTTGGTTGTGATTCCGTTTTCTTGAACTTGCCAGAAAGGTTGTAAAGAGTTCACTACTGCTGATCTAAAGAGTTGCCTGTGACAGATTTTTATGTATTTCACATCTTCATAATCTCAAAAAATACATTTTGTAACTAGATTTGTCTGAGTGGGTGTACACAATCCATTATATGTCGTGAATGCAACCCTTCACCTCAAGGAAAATTGTGCCTTACATCCATTTTTGCAGCTTGTAGGAGACTGAGGGCCTTTTCACACATCCTTTGGTCTATCAGGCGTGAAATAGGACCAAATATCAATCCTTGGAAAGACGGACCAAAAGAACCACGGTCAAGTTTGTTTCTAGGGTGAAAACATGTTTTTTGGGATGGTTCCGACCAATCACAGGAAGTTTTAGGAGGTTATCGCCAGAGCTGGAAGGAAAAGCAATGTAACAAAACTAAATCAGCCATGGTGACATTTACTTCCGACCACTATTTGGAAGGAAAAAGTCACAAAAAAATCTTGCACGCTGTTACCTTTACCTGCATGTTTAAAGCACTCTGTGGATTTGGGGCGCTGTTCTTATTTTTCTGCCCCAGTGTTCTAAACTGGGAAATCAACAAATCTCCTGAGGATCGGGTTGCCCGTAAAGTGTCAGCCTTTTCTGGAGTCAAGCTTTCATGCCGATAATGAGTCTTCTTGTTGCCTAGAAACTATTTTAAGTTCATATTATGATGCCATCACTCAGCTGCTGAGGTCTCAAGTTACTGTATTATATACACAAGTGAAGTGAAGCAATGTTCCTTTTTCTTTCATGTTTCTAGATATTAACAGTGTAAAAAAATCCTTTTACTAGAGAAACTACATAAGAAACAAAGATCATAGTTGCAATATGTAAGATTTGGCCACCTGTTGAATTCAGACTCCAAACAAACGGAGGGCAGCATACCACCAAAGCAAGTGGTAACTTCTGCTAACTGCTGTTAGCTAGTTAGCTTAGTTAGCTGTGCAGCTAATTGTCATATTAGCTGACTTGAGTGTGAATTTGTAGCAGCTCCATCTGAGAACTGGTACTCTGTTGTTGGACTGGGCTACAGTGACTCACTATTGCCTCTCGAGGTACAAAGTGGTATTATGAAACAGGATGGACCAAAGCTAGCTGGTTAGCATGCTAACTTCAGTACATATCTCTGCAGCACAAAACATAGATATCTTTGGCATAATATCAGAACTGTTCTGTTGATAATTTTATTTAATTTTTTAATATTTTAAACTAAATTCTTACATATGTCATCACACTGACTGACATTCTTTTGTTTTGTAGGACACCAAATTTTGCAGTGCACCTTTTTTTTCGTATAAATGCTTTTGAAAACATCCAGAACTTGCTGCTCTCTTGTATTAATTGTTTCCCTCTTGTAATGTTTAAGTTATTCATTTCCTCCATGCTTCTTCCTTTCATGAGCGTTCAGTCCTGAGCGCCACGCAGCACGAGAACGGCTGTTCGATTGGTTGTTTTCTGTTATTTATTTATTTCCTTTAATGGCGGGTTGCAATTTAGAACCTTTTCACCCGTGGACACACAGTGTCAAATGTTAATGTATGTGCTTGCATAAATTCTGAGGAGTTCTCTTGTCAGACGACGGCTGTGTGTGAATTTCATTACTGTCAGGGAGGCAAACAGCAGGCCAGTGGCAGCACCAAGATGGTTTTGATGTTGAGATGTTCCACTGCCTCGGGTTTTTCCAGCAAAGCCATGTGGCGTGCGGTGACATCAAGAAAATACCTCTGTAGAGATGGAGCCTGATGGGTCATCCTGAATCATATTTAGACCAAATTAACGGTAATTTAATTATTTCTTAAGAGCTTGTCTACATATGTGGTGGTCTTATTCATAGCAGCATGATGAGGGATGGAAATTTCCATTAATTTGATCCAGACTGAAATATCTCACCAACTATTAGATGGATTGCCGAGAAACATGGATGTTTTTGATGACATTTGTGGTTTCAGTGAAACGGCTCAACAATTTAACTTTGGGTTTCCTCTGACTTTTCCGCTGTTGACATCAGATCACCATTTTGATTTGTCCAACGCTTTGTTTAATGACCACATACCTACAAAACTAGAGACATTCTTGTCCGAACTTCGTCTTTAGTTCTAATTAGCAAATGTTAGCATGCTTACATGCTACACTAAAGGCTCAGTTATACTAAACATTAGAAGCAGAGATGGACGGAGCCTCCTGTCGGTGTTCATTTCGTCCATGATTGTGCATGTTTTATAAAAGCTTGCAGATGTGTTAAATTTATCTTTTTTTTCCTTCCTGTTTGGGGTTACTTGTGACCCTGAGCAGCGCCCTCTTGTGGATATACTGTGTAACGTCCATGCCAATGTGAAGGGCGCAGGTATGATCTATCTATTTTTGTATGCAAAAAGAGCCTTAAGATGGCGACCATAGTAAGCATCAGTATGTTAGGATTGTAAGCATACTGGTGTTAGCATGCTAGCATTATTGTATGTTCTTGTTTTTCTTTAAATTATTCAGAAAGAGTAGAATAACTAATATTTTGTATGACAATTCAGCTTTTTCAATACATTAAAAAAGTGGTCCTCAACCTGGGGGTCGCAACATAATTTCAGGGGGTCTGCAGGAGGTTGAAAATACAATATTGTGCACAGTATGAGAGCCAGTAAAAAGCTCTCAGGAACAGAAATATAACAGTTATCACACCACTAATGGTTAAAACAATAAAACAGCACAAAACTGACAAATAACGTAACACAACAAAAAATAGCAAACTTAAACTGCTCAGTGTAGCAAGCATGATGGGAAATGAGGCCTGTGTTGTAGACTTTGGAATTGTTTTTATATTACATCGCCTCTGACGGTGAAATAATTTACCTTAGCATAGATTTTATTGTGTTTGTAACGGACCCACGCAAAACTCTTTTCATTTTAGCACTTTTGTGCCACAGTATCATGCTTAACCAAGCAGCTATAGCCAGTTTTGCTAGCTATCACATGGAATGACTTCTCTGGAGTGGTGGTCTCACAGAAAAAGTATTCCAGCTCGAGACTCAGGCCAGCAGGAGATTGAACAGGAAATGGAGACTGTGTCTTAAGGTGGGTCACCTGAAAGTCCGACAGCAACACCATCAGCCGAGAAACGTAAGGCGCAGCCACGAGCTCCCATCAAGCTTTGACTTCCTGCAATACGGATCAGAACCTCTGCACTAGAAAGTTGTCGGATTTTACAAATAACAATTTTTTATTATACGAAGAAGGCAAACTGGAATTGGTGGATTGTTAGCACGTTAGCTTTACCCAACACCTGCCAAACAATGCCTCTCTGATTTGGTCCACTTTCAAGTTCTACTTCAACTTTAATTTATTTTCTAATCAGTCCATCCCTGTGGACCCCCCCTCTCCTCTTTCCTCCCCTTCTTCCCTTACTACCCCTCCTGCCCCACCCCAAAGGTTCTCCCCTCCTTGCTGCTGTCAGTTCAGCACTTTTAAGGGAATTGGTGCTCTTTGAAATGCATATTCCGCAAGGCCCGACACTGGCATGTGTACACTGCTGAGTAATTGTGGAGGCCAAATGTTTAATTACACATGGCAGGCCAAGCAGCGGGAGGCCACACCGCAGCGGGGCTCAAAAACAACGGCCTAGCTTCTCTCGGTCGGACGCGCCAATAACAACCAACTCCCCCCACCCACCCCCCAGTTCCAAAAAACATACTGAGTGTACAGACGGTGGACCGAGAGGAGGTGAAGGGAAGGGAGGGGGGGATTTGTTTTCATGTGTATGTGTGTAAAAGCAGATTTAACTCTTACATCGTCCTGCTTGATCTCAAAGTCTTCAGGAGTGGAAGCTGCGGTTGCGTGCCAACGCTTAAAGCAACAATCCAGTTCACTGAGCAGTGCATACCTACAGGACAAGGTGTGCAAACACTTAGCCTGAGTGTGTTCTTCTGCTTCAGCTTTGCATTAGCCCGATGGTGGTCTTTGGTCTTCTCAGCAGGCCTGGGGTTTGTCCTGGTTCCGCTAATGGATCCAGACTGGTCCTGGGGAGCCGGGCGGAGGAGGAGGGTGGGGATGAGGGAGGGCGAGGGAGACTGGGGCCCGATGTCTGTGACCCCCGGGGTGGCGGGGTCGGCGGGAGGAAGTGCGGAGCAGCAGGGGAAGTGGGAGCACCTGTGCAGGTCAGTGGCAGCCCGTCAAGCTTAACTAATTTTGAAATTGACCTCCGACCCGCGTTCCCACGGTGCACCGGGGCACAGGCTGAGAAAGGTCTGGGCTCCTCTTCCAGCTTGAGTCCTGCTTCTAATTACCGGCTAGAACAAAGTTGTTATCTGATTAAGCCTCCTTATAAAACCATATCATTGATTGTATCCTTTGCTCGGTGTCGGTACAAATTAGCCCATTAACACACAACAGGGATGTGGCGAGTGATTTAATAAAATGAAGCTAAAGCCGATAATGGCTGCAGCTCCTTGAGTGGTTGACCTACTGTGAGGGATTAGCAAGGCCTGCTCTCAGCCCTACACTGATACCAACGCCGCACACACACGTGCACACACACAGGCACAATTAACTCTTAGCATACCCTTTATTGACCCTAAATTCTACACTGAAGGTATGTTTGAAAAATGGCTAAAAGTTGTATCTTTTTTTTATTAATAAAAAGTCAGTATTTACTTTGCCATTTCTAGTACATGGCTACAGTTATTGCTGTTTAATTGTCAGACATATTTTTCAAGAGAAAAAGAGAAGAATTGTTCGGCCGACGTGAAAAAATTACTTCACTTGGTAACATGCAACTGGATTAAGTTTTTTCAAATGAAGTTACCAAGTTACATTCTTTAAGTCAGATGTAATCTAATTGCTTCATTCAAAAAAAGTTTCCCATTTTCCTCACTCATTTATTTCTTTCCAAAAGGTAAAATTTTGCTTCTGAACAACCTAATAATAGTATGATTTCTGTAGTTTTTTAAATTGTAAACTTGGTGTGTTATTTTAGTGTGTTACATATAATTAATATAATTGTTAATGTACTAACATTAGCCTGATTTAACAATAGCTTGTTTTTTTCAGTGAGTTCACAAAACTCCAAATTCACTTACTTTAATCACTTCAGACAGGTGATTTACAGCTGAAAAGAAGAGAATTGTTGGACCAACTTAAGAAAATCAATTAAGTTTCTTTTCAAATCAAATTAGTAAGTTAGATAAACACAGTTGCTTTAAGTCAGATATACTTAAGTAATGTTTTCATATCAACATTTTGCATTAATGCAACTTAAATTTAAAGCATGTTAACTTAAAAGTTTCCAATTATTTAAAAGCAGATCCTCAAATTTTCAAAAGCTTTTTAAAATGACTTTATTAACAACAATTGTTGTCGACTTTTTTGTCAGTTGGCTAATCAATTAATTTTGTTTTCGATTTGATTTACAATCATATTTTTCAGCAGAACAGACGAGAATTGTTGGACAAACAAACAAAAAATTCATCCAGTTTTTAACATGCAAATGAATAAAGTTTTTTTCAACTCAAGTTAACAAGTCAGATAAAAATAATTGCTTAATCACTTAATCTGATTACTTTAAACTCAACATTTTGCATTAATGCAACTTAAATATAAGGCAAGTCAAGTTGCAAGTTTCCAGTTTTCCTCATTTTTACTATTTATCTTTCCTAAAGCTGCTGCTTCTTAACAACCAAATAGTTTTTTTTAGTTTGTTAAATATAATTAATGTGGTTGCATTAGCCTGATTTAATAGTTTGGTGAGTTTATGAAAACTTTTCAACACATTTTAAGCATATTTTTCAGCTGAAAAGAAGAAAAATGTTGGACCTACTGAAAAGGAATACTTTAATTGGTAACATGAAAATGAATTCATTTATTTATTTATTTATTTTCAAATCAAGTTAACAAGTAAAATAAACACCTCCTTTAAGTCAGGTGTATTTCATTTGATTGCTTTGAGATTTAATCAAGTCAACTTAAAAGTTTTAATGTTTCCAACTCAATTATTTGTCTTTCTTATGTTTAGGAAAGACAAATAATTGAGTAATAATTACTGCTCTTTAACCTAATAGTGTGACTTTCAGGAAGTAGTTTTTGTACAATAAATTGAGTCTTTTATTTTAGTTTTTGCATTAAATGAATATAATTGCTAACATGATCACATTGGCCTGACAACAGCTGATTTGGTTCAGTGACTTTACAAAAACACATTTTACACTTTATTCGACCAAAAAAAAAATCTAATTTTGTCTGCATTAGACTTACCTTTGTTCCAAAAAATGGCGGCTGACGGATTTACACCTTTGCTGATTGGCTAATCTTGCATGTCAAGATCAATGACGTGCTGAGATCAGTCTAATCTGTCTGAAGGAGCTGTTCAAACTTTCCCCCACATGCAGAACCTTTCACATACAGTACACATGTGCGTCCATGAACACCTGTGTGTGTGTGTGTGTTTCTGTCTGCTGGTGTGGTCCGTGTCTGTACGCCTACAAGCTGTAACATGCTCAAACAATCACATAACGATTAAACCGCGGCGGCCCCTCAATTTTCAGCCACACTCGGTGTCACGGGGAAAGCCGTCTGGAGAGAGGAGCGCTGCCAGATGTGTCTGGATGTTACAGTTGTTCCATAGAAAAAGAAGGGAGGAAACATTTTCTGATGTGCTTCTTAATAAATAAATTCTGTGCATGAACTGTGATTGTGGTGGCAAATGTGAGTCGATGCAGAGATGAGACGCGTTGCCTTAAAATAATGCACAATGTTCTTATTTTTAATGCATTTTCTTTAGTCATTCTGTTAAAACTGCATATGGTTAAAAAACACCTATCCAAATTATACCCTCTTGAATCATTTGGGGAACTTGCATCTAGAAGTCAGAGTCAGTGTCATAAATTTTTAACACACTAAAATAGATTTTTAAAAAAAATATTTCTGCCTGATTTTTAAAAAGCATATATGTATATGCGTATGCCTGCAGATGACCAAAGATGACTGTGACTTATTAACTGGAAAACACAATGAGACCAAACAATAAATATAACAATATGCTGGAAAATTCATATTTTCATGTTATTCTAGGACTATGTCCATCTGTTTTATAACAAAAGTCATCAGGAGACCCCCGGAAACTCCTACTAACTGAAGCATAAATACAGTAAAGTGCTCTATTCCTTGTTAAAAAACATAAAAGAGGTCAAATGTGAAGCAACTCACAGTAATTAATGTACCCTATTTCTATATTCTGGCCTTTATTTTATATATAAAAGCTTCCTATTATCATTTTTTGGATTTCATTGGCTGTACAAAGCGTCAGTCATCTCCACACTCTGCTCTGATTGGCTTTGTCTTTACATGGGAGAAGAGGGGCAGGCTCTTCCTTCCAACGCAGATTCTCATTGGCTGTTGTGGGCTCTGGCTAGGGCTTGGAGGCCTCCTATTGGCTTGAGTGAGCTGTCAATCAAAACGTTCGGCAGCAGCAGAGATGACGTGCAGTAATGGCGCCTGAGCAGCATGTAAACACAGAGAGAGACGATCGAAGTGAAGGATTACAAGTTTTACTGGTTGTTTTTTGTAGTTTTTGTGGATGTATCAGTGAAAACTGTGTGTTTTGGACAGAATACGTCGCTGGATTGGATTGACTCGACCTTCTGGATTCAAACAAGACTGTTTTAATCAACATTTGGCTCACAGGGAGAGCCTTGAAGACAACATGCAGTAAGTGCCTCACTGTTGAAATTTGTCATTTGCTAGCTTGTTACGCTGACTGTAGCTGCTGTTTTGACTGGATCTGGAATCACAGGAATCTTAGCTTTTTAACAGTGTTTGTCATGAATATATATGTTTATGCAGTAGTTGTTTGTCAAAGTTTAGCAAATCTAAGCACAAGCATAGACATCATATAGCTGGTTTTGTGCTGTTCGAGGGTTTGTGAATGAACTGGATTGCCTGGACTTTGCTGGTGTAAAAACAGTGCTTGTATTGAATATAGATCTGCGGTTACTGCTGCAGGTAACCCAGATTTTTTAATTTACATCCATTAATACTGTGCTGATTGTACCTGCTGCTGTTGTGTGGATCTGGACTAGTGCTTGGCATTAAGGATCAGACATGATTTTCAAACATTTGAGTAGTCATTAAATAAAATAAAAATCAAATAGTTCATGTGACCGTGGTTTTTGTCTTTTTAAAATATATTTTCCCTTGTTTGTTTTCCTTGCAGTGACAGCATTCACAAAAAGTTTTGCTTCTTTTCTTGTAAAATTAAACCGGCCTGTTCTGTTCTCTGGCTGGTCGATCGTTGCATCTCTAATAATATACAATATAAAATGAATCCATAGAATCATGCACTGCAACTAACAATTATTTTCTTCTTTGATTTATCTGTTGATCATTTTCTGGATTAATTGATTAGTTGTTTGGTCCATCAAATGTTAGAAAATTGTACATAATAGTTTTTTATTTTATTTTAAGACAGTGCAAGAAACACAATACAATATGTAGTATAATATAGCGCAAGACAGTACAGTGTCACGCTCCCCTGGAGTGTTTTTTCAGACAGAGATGGGTGACGGTCACTAAGAGGATAGTGCTGGAATGTCAGAAAACTGTGAAAAATGTTGATCACAGTTTTCCAAAGCCTGAGGTGACGTCCTCAAATGTCTTGTTTTTCCCACAACCCAAAGATAATGAGTTTACTATCAGAGAAGAGTAAAGAAACCAGAAAATACGCTGAAATCAGAGAATTTGGACTTTTTTTTTCACTGAAAAAAGTAACTCAAAACAATCGATCAGTTATCAAAATAGTTGGAGATTAATTTAATAGTGGATTAATGAGTGATAAATCGTTGCAGCTTTTGTAGAATCATAACAATATACAATACAGATCAATTGGCATAACTTTTTATACTGTTTAAATATGTGCCCATTAACTTTTAACTGAATTTCTTCACTTTTTACAGTAATAGATGAATAAAAACTTGCACTAATACACAACAGAAGAATCACATCACTGCAAACACAGAAAACAACAACCTATAACTACTATTCCCTGCCTCTGTGTAGATAGTTTCTGTAAATAGCACTTGCTTGCTTTCTTTTCCATGCAACAGACTCTGTTTTACTTCAGTCTGTTCCAGACTACCTGCAGCAAACGTTGACTGCATCACTTCCTGTGCTCCAGAGGATTTTTAGATCAGCAAACGTGAAAGCTTACATCAACCATCTGTATGTTGACTCATAAGTCAGCCAAAGTCGGCTGTAAAACATTCATTTTTTTATTTGGCGTGTCATCAGCCTCCCCCCACCTTTCATCCCTCAGCGGTTGGAAGGACAAGTATTAATTTCAGGATGTGTTTTTTGAGGTGGAGTGACCGGCGAGCGCTCCGGTGGAGGGCACCTGAAGGATGGCAAACAGCGGACAACAACGTCCGACAGCGGGCTTATTTTTCATCCTAATTGTCAGAGCTCTTTGTCGGGGTGCAGGGCGGCCGGAGCGTTTGGCATTCTTGACTTCCTGCCAACTCTCTTTTCCTCTCTCTCTCTCTCTCTCTCTCTCAGCGTCTATCTTCCTCGCAGCTCGACCCGCCGCCGATGACATTTTTTCCTTGTTTGTTGTTGCCATGGTGAGGGGATCACTGCCAGACGTGTTTGTGTGTTGACACGTCTTTTGCTGTGCAATATGGGACGTAAACGCCACGGAGAGAGGGGGAGGCTGGCGTTGGCAGATGGGTATTGAGGAGGTCTTGAAGGAGGACAGATAAAGCCCGACGATGACCTCTGACCTCTGATACATACACACACACAGACGTGAACACAAAAAGATGCAACATGCAGGAATACTTCTACACAGATATGTTGCTAAGCTTGTGTGAAAACAGCTGAAATAATTATCATGTTTTCACGTTAATTTTAGGATCTTGATTAAGGAAATTGTACGGTAATTGAGGCTAAAAGTTGATTATTGATCTTGGAAACATTAGCTGACAAAGCAGTCTCACCTCACCGTCCATTTAGTAGCTTTTCTGGAGCTTTTGATCATATCACATGATCCTCCTCAGCAGATGAAATTTGCCCACTTTTTGGGAGAACACAAACACACACACACATAAAGTCAGTCAGATGTAGCCAGTCCAAACAAGTACAGGGTCCTCAGTGTTACTCCAGACGCAGACATGAAAAGATTATACAGTGGATATATAGAGTGGAGACATACACAAGTTAGACACCGTGTTGCCTAATGTGATCCACAAAGAGCCTCCAGATCTTTGTGAATTTCGAATTACATTTAGACAGAGAGTGTCTTATCTCCTCCAGATGTAGACAGGAAATCATATCACTGAGCCATCTTTTATAACAGGCAGGGTGAAGACTCCCATTCCTTCAATACAACCCTCTTGGCGATCACCGTGCTAAACATAAGAGCCAGTTGACTCTCGTACGGAAGTCAGGAGTTACTTATTTTGCTAATACTGCACTGTACCACTGAAATATCTCCTCCCATACAGTGAATATCTTCAGGCTGTGGGCAAAACATGACATTTAAGGACATCAACTTGGATTCTGGGAAACATTTTACCCCCTTTTTCTGACATTTTCTGGACTAAACAACCAATTGATTAATTGCTAAAATAATCTAGAATGAAAATAATCAATAGCTAAATTAAATAAACCTAGAATTTACCTGTAGTAGCCTAGTCAGTTGAGCTTTGGATTCAGAAAAAGCAGGGTGATCCTTTATCTCTAAGCAGATCAGTGGTGGTCAAAATCATCACTGACTATTTGGACATGCGCACTAATTTTCCACTATTATTTTGAATATGATATTTAACACAGATATTCCAGATTTACGCCTTATTCCAAATCTATGTTGTCGCTTTTTTTCCATTTAGACATTTGTGAGCCCACATTTCTGATCAGAAGGAGAAACACACCTACTTTTCAAACTTTAAATGAAAAACTTGGACATCAACAGGTTTTTGGATATGTGCAAATATCACACGAACCTTCTCAGGAAGGATGAAATATTCAAAAACAGCTTCATGTATATGGGAATATTAGCAGAATATTCATTTTCTATAGCTATGTAAACAACTTTATGGGAATATTATCTTGTTTTTTTGGTATATTTTGTGCGTGTAAAGCTGCGGGGACCTTTAATCTCTACAGTGCCTGCATCCCACTCAAGGTCAGGCACAAATATTATATGTGGTCATCCTTTAATAAGCTCATTTGTGTCAAAGTTTCCAGTTGACCGCTGTTTTGCAGCTCCTGAAGACAAATCTAGAGCAAATACTGGTGATTTTCCGGACTGACTTGTATTTGTTTTTTTGCGGTTTACAACAAGAACAATTAGATTATTTGAAATGTATTTTGCCAGCAAGCTTAAAAAAAAGTTGACATGGAAATATGAGGTTTTCACCCATCAGTGCCACACACAAACAGACAGTCACACGCACCTCCTCTATTTCCCACAACCATAACCCCTGAATCCCAGCCTTCTCCCTCCATTGTTCCTCCACTGCTCGTCATTACCATCATAAAGGCAGCGAGGATATGCATGGTTTCATTCACAAAATCATCTCCCAGCGTACGGGCGATGAAATCTAGGGAGGAGTGAGGAAGAGGGGAAAGAAACTGCCCCAGGAGCAACAACTAAATGAAAACAGCAGTCTCGACCCAAAGCGTGTTCACTCAAGCAGGAACTCGCAGAACAAAGGGGCTGTTGTGTGTTTTCAACAACCCCGGTGTTGTACGGGGGCCTTGACCTTAGCCGAGCTTGACCCCAACCTGTAAGAGAAGGGGGCTGTTTGTTTGGAAATGACACATTACACCTCATGTGTTGGGCGACAAAGCGGCTGTCAGTCACAGCGCCACGTGAAATCTTTGATTCTGAGCATCGCTGGTTCGCATCGACTGAGAAACGCCAACTTTGTCACAATGTCAGCGTGTTTTTACCTCATGATGGCGTTGCCAAAACCATCCGCAGATGCTGAATGGTGTTATCGCGTGATTTTATTGTATTCCAGGAGTTACTTTGTGCTGTAATTCAGTTTTCCTTTTTAACAACTAGTTCATATATAGTGAAAGAAACCGAACACATCACTTGTAGCTGCATTGCCCTTTTGGTTTTTAATCAATGAAAAATGTTTTACAGGGAATATCTTACATCTTATGTGTATTTCGAACCCTGCTGCTGCCATAATTATGAGCAGTTTAAATGTGCAGAGCTCGTGTTGCAACATGTTTGGGACATGAAATGTCATTGCCAGATCAGACAGTGGGCCTCATGCAAGAACATTTTCTTATTCTAATCTTAAATTTCTCTGAATTTTTTTTTTTTTTTTGTATGAAGGCCTCATACGAACACGCTACGTCAGATTCAACAAACGTTCATAACTTCAGAAAACCGTGTAAATTATCCACCTGTGCATATCTGAGGGCACAATTACCATAATTAACACCCCGGTAATACCATATAAGGCTGCGCTTCTTGCTCCATATGTCAGGGAGTGTTCATTCATGAAAATGGCATCAAAGAATAAAAAAAGTTTAGAGTTTGACGTCCTGCTTTCAGAGATCCATAAAGGAAAGTCTTAAAAGTGTCAGCAGTGGAATTAAAAGACCTGCTAAAGCGAAGAAACAGGGAAAAGCGACTGCTATAATGCCGTGTTACTGGAGTGTCAGACTGTCACTGAAATAAAGAAGAAATCTCTCGATGTGAAAATGACTTCAGAGGAGACTCACCACAGCCACAGTAAGGGGCGATCGATGACTGCAGCGAGAGGAGAGGGTTAAGGGGAAGTTTTCATCACGTATGCATGTGCAGATATATACGACCAATACACCTGACAGCAGGTAATAACAGATCACTGAATGAATGATGAATGAATGAGGCTTTATATGTAAATTTACAATCATATTATAATTTGAAATGTTTTCAAGCAGGATAATTATGAAGTGTGGTTTATTTTTTCAAACTCAAAATGTCTTCAAACTAATGAAATATACAGTTATTAGTGGAAAAACTTCAGTTTGGATAACAGCAGACCGACTGTGCGTGACTCTGCGACAGGTCTGGACCTCGTGAATTGTGTTGTATCGGAAAGAAAATTCGAAAAGACGAGAACGTTGGTGAGTGCCACAAGTTCTCTTAAATCACTTGTACGTACCACCTAAGAACAAATCTGTTTATACGAGCGGTTCTTGCATGAGGCCCAATATTATATGTCCGTTTAACCCCACCCAAAGGCAACTAAATTGTAATTCAGCAGTTGAGCTTGACCAGACATTTATGACCATGTGATTTTCAAAATAAAGGTGTATCTTTAAGATGACGAGATACATTGATAATATTGGGTTGTTGAACATCGAATTGATATACTGTTTATAGATCCAGGTTGATGTATTCTCTGACTTAATGATGGGATTAAAATGAATTTGTTGGATCCAATTAAACTGTTTTAGCCCTTTTAAAGTCCTCCATGGAAGAGGATTTGCTCTCTCGGTGGATATAAAGGGGCCCTTTATATCTACTAAGACCGCCATGTTTCTACAGTAGCCCAGAATGGACAAACCAAACACTGGCTGAAGATATGGCCTTGTATGTTTCAAATCAGCTCAGGAATTTCATTTAGTACATGTTAGACAAACGGGGTGAAACAGGGACTATTTTCAGCGGTGGATTAACACACATATGTGGGATCAAATCAAAATATACTGAAATGCCCAGGCTCATGGTAATGAAGGAACATGCCACTTAGAACATTAGCGTGACTCATATTTTTTAGAGCTGTCAGTAGCTTTTGGGAACATAACGTAGAGTATAAATAGGTTTAAGCTCTGTGAATGACGTCACACATGGAGCTGGAGCAGCCTTTAAATCAGCTGTCCACAGTGACCGGTCAGCTGAACTGTAAATACCTTGCTGGTGTTTTTAGGCCGCCGTCCACTCCGGCTCCCCCACGGCCCTGAAAGACTCGGAACACGAGGCAGCACTCAGTGCATGCTGGGCCTTCAGACCTGCTGGGAAACACAGTGAATTTGAACAATGCTTTCCCCGGGAGAGAGGGCAGGCGCAGAGAGGATTTGAGCGCGACCTTCTCACCTTAAAGAGAGGAATAAACCGCAAGCAGCTAAAGCTACAGTCACCAGAAGGATGCAACGAGAGAATACGGGTGAAAAGGCTCTAATTATAAAAAATATATCCTGCAGGATATCCTGATTGTTCTGCCTATCAGCGTCCACCTTAAGGAGTTTCAACATCAAGACGTTTATATGGACTGGCTCCTGCAAGCACTTAGACAAATGCAATTTCAGTTTATCGGGCAGAACATACTTTAGCAATCATCTCATTTTCCACTTGGTCTCCCTCTCACGTTCCCAATCTATATTATTTTCACATGCCAATATGGTGATCATACAGCTCATCCACCGGAGGGGAGAGAGGATTTGCATACAGGTTCTCATGGTGAATGTTGAGACGGCGCTATCAGTGCAGGGAGAATGAAAAACACACATGCACAGACGTAATGCGTATGAATACTTTTGTTTTAAATTGTTTCATAAACATGGGACTTCCCCGTACTTGCAGAGGGATGAAGGAATATGTAAAATACAGCATGTTTTTACTGTGTTGAAACCAACATGTAACTGAGATGCAACACGGTGAACTGCAGCTGCAAACATGCATTCTCATTCAAATAAAATGATGTGATTTTGCAAGAAGAAAGGTTTTGTTACAAAGGAAATTAGGGATGTGCACAGTTAGTCTACGTGATTAAACATTAAAACCTGATCGTGATTAAAATCAGGATTAAAATCAGATTTAAAAAACGGCATTTGAAGCTTAATTTCTCAGCAGTTTAACCATAGATTGTTTTATTAATTGGACACTTATTAAACATTTGTATAACGACTTATGTAGCTCTGGAGAAACTTTGGTGGAAAGTTTGGGAAAATAACTCCAATGATGTCATAGTGATGTCATCAGGGTCTCTTTGCTTGGGCTTGATCGCTACTCAATTTTATAAAGCCTTTGTCACAAACTGGGGAAGGGGGGGGCAGGCAGTGAGTGGCTTATAAAAGACAACATTGAGCTGCATTATGGGAAATGTAGGATTTCTAAACTGCTCAGGTTCACTCTGAACTCTAAAAGTTTAGAGTCAAAATGCATGACTCTTCAGTTGACACACACATTCATTGTTTGTGAGACTTTTTATGATGAGTTCTGATTTTTGAGTTTGTTTTACGACAGTTTCACACGCCCATATAGCCTAATTACAAGACCAAGTAACAACATGTACACTGAGCACTCAGCATGTATTTTGATAGCTAAATTAACCAAAGTAGTTATAAAATGTACGCAGTGTTTTGATGTCCATATGACATGTGGTGGATTTCTTTTTCACTACATAGATATTATGAGTCTGGACAGACGTGGATGTAAACTGTAACTTGACTGGTTGGTGGAGACATCAAACTGTGAGGCAGTAATTCTATTTTCATACGACCACTGACAGCTGACTTCTCACACTTCTTAACTGGCCACTAGGGGCCGCAAGTGATCAGCAGCTGCTTCAGTTTAACAACAATATATTTTAAGGGCATGTTAATGATGGCAGAACTTGACAAATCTCTGCTAGTTGCGTCTGGCATTTTGTGGTGCCATTGCAGTAGGTGCTTCACCATCTGTTGCCTCTACTGAGCTCCTCTAGTTACTTAGAGGGAAAACCTCTTCTTTTCCTGTCCACGAAACCATTTTCAAAGCTGTCCTCGCCACTAGAGTACCTTGTTTCCTGTAAACTGCGATGACTATCGATGCTTAAATCAGTAAAAATCTGATCAAAACAATTAGCTACTTTCGAAAAGTCAGTGAAAAGTTGTAAAGACTGACACCTGTATGAACTACACAACGCACCAAGGCATCGCCTGCTCACATATAAATATGCATATATTATAATCACGCTCTGACTGTACGTATATACAAGTACATTGATGCCCTCACAGGTACATTCCACATTCACAAAACATTAAAACTCTCTTGCAATAATTAATGGAGAAATATCGATAATTGCCTTCCACTTCTCTCGCAGCAGCTTCAGCAGGGCTCCTTTTGACAATCAAACCAGCCCCGCTGATTGTTTCAATATGTATGCTTGTTTAAATATTTCACTTGTGATATGTAATATGCAAGGGGGGAGTGCAGCGGTGAAATAGCCCTCAGATGGTGAGCTTGATTATCGGAGGGTGCGCTACCTCTCCCCGCTTCCCTTCCCCTCCTTCTCCCCTCCCGTTTTGCACACCTTGCAGACCTGCGTTTACCGCTGACTTCTGAATGCCTTTGTTAAACAGCCATTTACACCCGCGTCCCCGTGAATACATTTCCTCCGGGGGTGAATTCCATAATTTTTCATGTGCCAACGTGATGGATCGTCCCGATTTTTAGATCCCAACTTTGACAAGCAGCCGAGGAGGGACCACACCACTGCGGAGTGGCCTTTGTTTTGCATTGCAGCCCATTTACTGATAGACAATAAATCTTCGCCATGCAAATTTTTATCTCCCTTAAGTGTATGATGCTTCCTGAAGGTTAACATGGATTGTGATGGAATTTAGCATTTTAGCCGCAAAATGGTGTCCGTGCTTGTCCTCACGAGGAAATAAGCCATGCAGATAAACTGGCAATACAGTCGGGGATTAGTGACGATGAGTGATTTTATGTTGGTTGTTACAATTTGATGGCTCTTCCGCTGTAAACGCTTGAAATAAAACCCATTAAAGTTTTTAGTGTACACTGTCTCTACACTCTCCCGTACTTTTACAAAACCATCCAAAATTGCCCCTTCAGGATCCCTATGAGCCATTATGTGATACGTGTGTGTGTGTGTGTGTAGCTATGCGGCGCGCGTGTGATTAAAATGAACCCGCCAGCTTGAGTACCTGCAACCGACGGCGAGCCCGCGCGCAGAAGGAGGCACAACAAAAGCGGGCGGGCCATTCTCCCTCTGATAAACAGACATAATTCAAATGTCAGCATTTGAATGTCATCCTCAAAGAGGCCTCTCCATCAGCGCTCGAGTCATTACAGACGATAGGGGGAGAAAAAAAGGAGGGGGACATTGTTTCATCTGTTTGAGCTTTCTACCCCTCTAATTATTAAAGCGCCTTTCTTCCTCCCTCCCCCCCCCCACCCTCCTCGCCTCGCCATACAGGTTGAGTTTTAATTTGTGGCCGTTGAAGAAACAGAGCCCAGATGGCGAGGCACAACTCGTCATCCCTCTGTCTGTCTTTTTCCTCTCTACCTTTTCTCTCCCTCAGAACCGGCACCGGATAACAAAGATATGCAGATGAGGCCGAGGCGGCGAGCTCTGGATCGGCGCCAGAGAGATCGTCTCTCACAATGGCGGGGAACAAATTGATGTGTCCTGCAAACTGTGCCACAGTAGCAGCGGGTGACTCCGCGGCCTGCCAAAAAACGTCAGTCCGCCGTGCCAGGCGGCGTGCCCCCGGTGGCAAAGTGGGGACATCAGCTGCTGAGCGATTGCCAGAGGCCCGTGACACAATATGTAGCATCGGTGTCAACGATGTCATTAGACACAGAACGATGCTGCCAGCAAACTCATTAGCCCGAGTGGAAGTGACCCAACTCTTCGTATAGCAACAAATGCGCTTCTAGAGGATACTTTGAGCGCTTTGATAGTTTTCGAGTGCTGTGATTCCTCCCAGTTTGGAGGTCATCGGGTCACACTGATAAGATGAAACATGCATTAAAGGACGATACCGCGGTGTGCCGCGTATTATTCCAAGTGGTGTGTCTGCTATTAGGTGTGGAAAGGTTCAGAAAAACATGTGAAGATATACCGCGCGCACGCTTAAGAACTTCAGCGGGACATTAAGCAGTACTTCTGTTGGCTTTTGTTCAACTGCAGCGTTGAGGCGTCGCTGACTTTACCGTGGCTTGTGATTGCTTAAATAATGATGTCATACGTTCACGGCATCGACAGTATTATGATTTATTTTTGAATTTTTGTTTACTTTTTAAACCCTAGAACCCTAGCCGCCATGAACATCCCTGACCGTGGATATTGGGCGTGGGAGTCCTTGTTTCCAAGAGATTCTTTTAAAAAATCACATTTTATTGGAAAGGCCAACTGATGGCGGAGTCATTAGTAGCCTATAAATAAAAGAATAAAAGAAACACCACCACGAGCAAGCACTCAATGAAAGTGGTGAGGAAAAACTTTATTTTAACAAGCAGAAATCTGTTTGTTTTGTTTTTTTTGGCTCTGAGGCGACTTGTATTAATTGTTTTTTAAACTACAGAACAGCACAAATCGTATTTATTTCCACTTAGCGACACTTTTTTTCCTGAAATTTTCAATGTAGTCAATGGTTTGTGTTGGATTAAGTGAAATTACCTCACTGGATTTGCACCATTGCTCACTCTTGTGACAGAAAAGTTTATTTTTAATACTTTATTGATTGATGATAGGACATGTTTTTTCCCCATTGGCTACTTCAACTTGAGAAAACTATTGAATCCATTGACGTCCATTTACAGTATATGTTATTCCAACTGTTCAGAGGGGCTGATCCCACGTCTAAGTATTCATCCGGAGAAGAAGCTCAACCAGAGACCGTGCAGGCCCGCAGAGACACCAGCAGGCCCCTGGTGGGCTCTGCCTCCATCTTTGATGCGTAATGAGTCAGCCCACTTTCTTACAATCAGCACAAATCAATATACATGCAACAAACATGCCTGATCCCCTCCTGATGAATGGCCGGGGTGGGGAGGGAGTAAGAGAATGTGCGGAGAGGGGGGGAAGACGGAGGAGGGGAGGAGAGATAATCATATCTCCACCCTCAGTCAATAAGCCTACGCCTCATTACCAATGCATGAGGGAGGGCTGTGGGGGGGGGAGGAAGAGACGGAGACAGTATGCACTCACATACTCACACTGTCATTACCTTAAATTAGCGGCAGAACATGATTATCCCTAACTTAATGCCACTCTATTCATATATGAAAACAGCCTGGTGTCATCTGCATTATGAGGAGGAGAGAACGTATTGGACCAGATCTGTACTGTCATTACCGCGGGGAAAACATGCCACAGAATGTTTACGCTTTGGTCGAAATATTCACCGCTCAGGCAGAAGTCGAAAAATAACTCTTATTTAGTGTTTTAGCCATGTGAAAGGTCGTAACGGCAAGATGTTCCCTCTCACAGTGCTTTTAATTTTCTAACTACACAGTGTTTTTACGACACGGATCATTGTTGTAAATAAAGTTTGAGCGTGTACGAATGAATGAATGAATTTTTAATGTCATAAAACATTTGGACACATAGACTCGTGGTTTTTGGACATTTCATATGATTAATTAATACATTTTGATAAAGACAGATCTGATTTTCAGATATGTAAGAGATCACATGTGAACACATGAACTTCACATGTAAGTTTTGTTCATTTAAACAGAATTTAATGTGATGTGAAGTTGCACATATGCACATATAATTTTTCACATGTGAAAGAGTTTGTGTAAATGTTGTCCTTGTCTTTGTCTTCATGCCTGTGTGACTGGTGTCCTTGTCTCTATCTCTGTATCTGTGTGGATGGTGTCCTTGTCTCCATCTCGTCTGTGTGAGTGGTGTCCCAGTCTCTTATCTCCCCCTGTACGAATGGTGTCCTTGTCTCCATCTTCATGTCTGTGTGAATGTTGTCCTTCATCTCTTCTCCGTCTGTGTGAGTGTGTGAATCTTCATCTTGGATCAGAATTTTCCTCCTGGAACCTCTCAGCCTCATCTCTTGTCTCCATCTCCCTCTGTATGAACAGTGCACTTGTCTCTGATGTCTCTTTTTTTTTTGTCGGTATGAATGGTATCTTTGGGTGTCTCTACACCTAGATCTTTGGTCTGGACTTTTGGACGATTTGATCCGGACCAGAATTACAGGCGTGTCCTTATCTTCTCTCTGTCTGTGTGAATAATGTCCTTTTTTTTTTTGGTTTTCTTTTCCTTTTCAAAATCAAGGTTCTCAGGATAGTGAGTGTCCTTTAGGGAAAAAATTTTGATTTGCAAATTAAACTGACTTAAAATTTTTATGGACTGAAAAAACAACAACATTTTGGCTCGACTTAAACACGTTCTTTGACCACAATCATTACAGTATATTATAATTTTATGTGCAGCAGATTTAGAAAGAGGATCATTAAGTTCATCGGCTTTCTCTTGCCAATTTTCTAGTGTCTTTACTTATATTTTCCTCCCCTCTGGCATTGCTTGTTCTTCTTCTCTCTATACCTTGAACCACAGATCCTCCAAGATCAGCTTCCGGGGGGCGTCTCTCCTGAGGCTTTAAGGGGTCCGCCAAGTCCCCTTAAAGGGCCACTGATCCTGAGGGTCCCCAGAGTTCGCCTAATTCAGCCAGATTGACAGATACTAATAGCGTGGATGCCTCTCATCCCGTGGAGATGGCCCACTAGGGCAGAGAGCCGAGGGGAGACCAGGAAACTAGCCAACTAGCGGCTGACTTATTAGCGAGATTGGCTAGTCTAGATGCCGCTGTGGGGTGCTGCGCCGATATGCAAATGTCACATCTTCCTCTCCTCTGTTCTCTCCTCCATCCATCGTCTGCTCCTATCTCCTGTCCCGCCCTTTGCTCCCTCCTCCTCCTTCCCTTCATCACCTCTACCACTCCTCCGCCTCACTTATACCCTCATCACTCCATCTACTCCTTCTTTCTTCCCCTCCCTCCTTTCTGAAGGGCAGGTCCCCTTCCTAATTGATCTGTGGAGATTTCGGCTAACCTTCTTCCTCTTGCAAAGAGAGATGAGAGTGCTGAGATTAGAGGTGGGAAAAGGGGAGGAGACAAGAAAGATGGATGGGTACTCTTTATGCCACCGCTGATATAGTAAACCCACAATGCAACAGACCTATTATGTAAACAATGTAGAAAAAAATGCTTTTTAAGAAGTGGCCACTGTGTTCTTGGTTTTTTAATAATTTATTTGTTTTCTTTGACTCGACTGGAATATGAAATGGACTCTAAAGCAATAACATCTCATTATTATGAGAGAGGAGGGTGATTTAAGCTCAGATGCACTACTGTTAATAAACAAAAGAGGAAGGAGAGAAAGAAAAGAGATGAAAGACACCGAGGATGTCCCTGAACGGCTCTGGCTTTTGCCCCTTTAGAAACCAGTGAGGTGATAAGCGGAACCATTATCCAGGCGATCGATGAAGGGGGGGACTGTGATTAATGTCACCCCAAGCTTGCATGTCCCAGGGCGAGGCCACAGGGACTACTACTGTCCCCTCTCAATACACTCCTAACAGTGTCTCATAACAGGCTTTATGGACAAGCCAATTACTGTACTGTTGCTTTATGGTGGACGATTTATTTTGAATTTCCTTGTGATATCTTCATACTGGTTGTTACATCATTCCCTCCTTTTTCTCCATCTTTTACTGGTTTTTGCACTCTAATCTATATTTACTCTGCAGTACCTTTGATGTTTTTTTGTTTCAACTTGACCTTGACTTTAAGTTAATTCAGAAATGACTTTGACTGATATTGTTGCTGACACATTCTCAGCTGACCCTTATGTTAGGTTTTTAAATATGTCCTCTGTCTTGTTTTGGAATTCTTTCATCAGCAGTGGAGCAAAAACTCTAGACCACACCCTCCCAAGAATGTAAAAAAACATCAAAAACCAATGAAAAGTTTTAATTTAGTAGGGATTCTGGTACAGTAAATTGCTCTACAGCACAAAATATGAAGATGGAGTTGTTCTTTCATCAACTCTGGACCCAACTAAAAATATGAGAAACCAGTGAAAAATTCAAGTTATGCAGAAAATATGTTAAATTGCTTTACAGCACAAAAAGTAAAAGACAACACTGTTCACATAGCAGCAATGGAACTTAGATGTTTATCGAGACTCCTGCAGTGGCAGGTGCTAAAAAGAGTTAAAAAAAACATGAAATTTAGATTTATCTGGAAATCTGCTAAATTGCTTTACAGCACAAAACATGGATGTAGTTTTCTTTCATCAGTAATGGAGCAACCCCACCTTCGCAGGAAAACATCAAACATAAAAAACCAATGAAAAATTTTAATTCAGCAGAAAAACTGTTAAATTGCTTTACGGCACAAAACATAAAAGACAAAACTGTTCATACAACAGCAGTCGCAGCAACTTACATCTTTAAACAGACTCTTGCAATAGCAGATGCTAAAAGAAATGAAAAACAGATGTGAAAATTGAATTTGATTTGAAATCTGTTGAATTGCTTTACAGCACAGAACTTGAAGATGGAGCTGTTCTTTCATCAGCAAACGAGCTAAAACTCTAGACTCCGACCTCGCAAGAGTTTATAAAAAGCATCAAAAGCCAGCGAAAATTTTTAATTTAGTTGGAGATCTGTTAAATTGCTTTACAGCACAAAACATGACGATGGAGTTGTTCTTTCACCGGTGATAGAGTTAAAACTTTAGACCCCGCGCTCACAAGAGTTTATAAGAAAACATCAAAAGCCAATGAAATATGTAAATTTTGCAGGAAATATTTTAAATTGCTTTACGGCACAAAACGTAAAAGACAGTTCACACAGCAGCAGTGAAAAAAAAAGAGAGTCCTGCCATGACAGATGTTAAAAAGAGTGAAAAACAAACACTCATGCACATTATTTAACATTGATGTATTGTAACTTTGTACACATTAGTGACAGCTTCATGAAGCCTGTCTCATCATTGTTTATTACAAACAAAAAAATAACAGTTTTTTGTTTGCTGTTTTGCAGATGAACTCTTTGTGGTTAAGGTAGCTACACTTTATTACAGAAGATTTGGCTGACAAATAAATCAGACAATACACAAACATTTGTGGTCTTAATGGGTCTTGAAATGAAATCCTCTTTGTCCTCGACAAGTCAAGACTGAGATGAAGCTCAGACCTTCAAAAAGTGCTCTTAAGACGACAACACTTGTTGGTGCAACCCACCCAAAAGTCCATTAGCCAGGACACTCGCTTGCAAAATTCTGAATTTCCTTCAAGCAGACTTAAAGCAGGAATATTCCCTCACTGTACTACAGTTACCAAGTGCAGGAAGTGCATAAAATTCTCATCATCCAGGGTTTTGCAGTTAGTTAGGTTAAAAAATGGTTGACTCAACCTTGGAATTACTTGTGAGCAGCATTTTTCATTGGGATCAAAACACACAATATTGCTTTTTTTATAGTTTGAAAAAAGCTGCTGTTTATTCAGAAAAAAAAAAACAAAAATTAGCAGAGATTCATATGAAGGCAGTTACTCAAGCAGATGTGAAATCACTCCCAAGACACTTCTCCTCCTCGGTAGAGCAAAACAGAGACACGTTTGGCTTTTTCTGCTAGATGGCAGTGGGGTTTCAGAAAAAAATAGGGGGCTAGATTTAAAACGTGGAAAACTTTATATCACTGCAAACAATTTCCTCCTAGTATGACAATTAATTTGGGATTACACTGATGTGTAGAGACCTTTAACTGTGTACGTTTACCTTGAACCCATCCATCCATTCACCTCTCTTCCCTTCCACTCAGCTATCTTCAGTGTCACTCAGCGATCAGAGACCGGCTCTCTCCTCTCTTTTTCCGTGCAGCTATTATTTACAGGATTAGAGTGGTAGAGATCTTAGCACGAACACTCCTCTACTGAGAGTGGAGAAAAAAGACAGGCAAATTACCAGCTAATGGACCACCGGGCACTAATATCTAAATCCCCAATCTGTCTGTAATTGCTGCAAAATGCTCCGGCTTGTGCTTTATGGGAGACTTCTAAGCGACTCTCTCTTTCTCGCCCCCCCCTCCTCCTCCTCCCTCCCCTTCTCTCGTTCCTTTCCTTGCTTTATTAAAGCAACAAGGAACAGGGGAAGCAAAAAAAAAAAAAAAACGAGTAGTGCTCTCATTTTCCCTTTGAGTCCTTCCACTTTCCCCGGTGGAATCCCCAAGACATCATTAATGTCTCTCCTCTCTTTCATATCTCGACAGAAAGAGAGTGAAGTGACCGTCCCGCAGCTGGCTGTCTCCTTCCTCCTCCGCCGTCTTCCCCTCCGTCGAGGAGCGAGTGATTAATTTCCTTGTAAGGAGAGATACAGAGAGGCAGAGCGAGAGGGAGAGCTCTGTTTGAAAGGTGCTTTATTTGCATTAGCATTCATAATTACTTAATGACGAATCAGATATGGTTCATTGCGACTAAGTGCAGAAACAAGCTGTCGGAATCATGTATTTCAATTAGAATACCACTAAAACATGGTCCTCAATGACCGTCCAATATAAGGAGGACTTTATTTATTTAGCTGGGGAATTATTACACAGGGACGACAAGGCCCCTGTTTCATCCTTCGTCATCGCACTAGAAGACAATGTTCTAATTAAAAGAGGAGTGTAAAGCGTTGAAGTCTTATTAGGAATGTAAGAATAATTAGAGATGAAGGGTGTGGGTTTTTAAGAGACACGTTTTGACTGCTGTTTGGCAGCCCAGAATTTAGGGTAACGCTTTTTGTCACAGTATCTCAGTGGCGTTATCCTGATATTTTATAGTATTTAAAGCCACAACAAGGTTTTTTTTTTTTTAAGTGGCTGTAAAGCAGTCTCAGTTTAATGCTGAGGTTTCTATATGAAACTGCATACAGCAGGAGGATTTTGATCAGAGCAGCAGTGATTTCTTAGGGATAAAAAGCCAAATTCTTTGATTTTAGCTTCTTAAATGTGAATGTTTTCTGGGTTCTTTACTCCGTCATGGCAGTAAACTCAATATCTTTTGGGCTCTAGGGAAAACGGGACACTTACTGTAAGGACGTCATCTTGGGCTTTGGGAAACACTGATAAACATTTTTTTTAACCATTTTCTGATGTTATATTGACCAAACAACGGATCGATTAAAGAGAAAATAATCTGTGACTTTTAAAGAATGAAAATAACAAAATAATAAGCATTTTTCTGTTGAATCTTTTTAATTTTGCTTTTAATTCTCAGGAAGGAATACAGAATGATTCGTCCCTCTCACGCAAAATTTTGTAAAGATCTGACATGAACTAAAATTCACCAGTTTTCTTTCATTCATTTAGTTTTTGCCCCTGTCCCTGACAGAAGACTGATGTGGCATGCCACTTTCTTTTAAAACTTTTCCTGAAGTGCTTCTACACGTTGTTCAGTGTCACAAATAGGTTGCGACAATGAAAAAGGTGTGAAAATTCGTCTGGAGTAATATAGGAGGAGTTGTGATCACGGGAGGAAATAGGAAGCAGGTAGTGAAAACTGGGAGGGTTGGCAAGTATGCTTATAGTTCTTTTTTTTTTTTTTTCTTTTCCTTTTCTCCAAACACTTTGGACTGTTGAGAAATAATTACGAGGTGTGGTTAAACTTTGTGTTATTGAGGTGACGTCGCCTTGTGTGTCGAGGTGTGGGAGTGTAGCGGCTGAATGAGCGAGGGCTGAGATGCCAGCCTTTGGAGAGTTTCGCTTAGGACGCACTCCAGCTTCAGCGCCCTCTAGCTCATGGATTCTTTTTTTATTTCAGGATCCAACACCAACCTAAATGGAACTGAAGAAACAACG
>JAJHUR010100472.1:0-107507 GCA_027495735.1 Lutjanus campechanus | reverse complement strand
AAAAAACAAAAAAAGGGGGGGGGGGGGGGGGGGGACAAGAAAGATCATTAATTAGCTCCCTGGTTACCAGAGGAGTTGGCATAGCAACAGCTAAAGCAGGGCTTGCCATGTTTTTCTGGGACTTAGCAGCAATGCTGAAACACATGTTGGATCATTCAGAGTGTTTGGGTGGGACCATACATTTCAGTGGTTTGGCCGGGCTGCAGGGTCGTGAACATTTCTATATTAGAGACAAAAAAAAAATAAAAAATCTAAAGAGTGAAATGTTTGTTGCTGATTTGTATTAGATGTTCAGTTTTCTGCTGAGTTGTTACAGCAGCACTAAGATGTCCGTGGCTGTTCTCTCCCCAGGCGGATTCTGCTCAACTATGCAGTGTTTAATCCAGACATGGGCTACTGCCAGGGCATGTCTGACCTGGTGGCCCCCCTGCTCACTGAGATCCAGGATGAAAGCGACACCTTCTGGTGCTTCGTCGGCCTCATGGAGAACACCATCTTCATTAGTTCACCACGTGATGAAGACATGGAGAGGCAACTGGTAAGATGTTTCTGTGTGTGTGTGTGTGTGGTTGTGTGCTTGAGTTAGGCCAGAGGTTGCAAAGTGTAAAGAAAATTGCAGAGCAGGCATAAATTCCAGACCAAAATACAGTCTTCTGAAAAAACTCTCTTAAATTCTTCTTGTGGTCATATTTAAAGATATTGAATGTTGCGCAAAATCAGCAGCAACAGCACAAAATAATCTATCAGACTTAAAACAATATGTTCAGCAGGGGATAACTTAACTGTCTTCCTCATTATCTTCCACTTTAGTTGGTATTTTGTGGTGATGCTAGCATTACTACTACTACAACACAGGGATGAAAATGTATGAAAAAGAAAAAGAATCATAAAGAAATAAAATATTATGCTGTACTATGTTTTGTGGGTATATATCAAGCAAACAGGTTTTCTTACCTCTGGAGAGCAAGATTTATAAACCAGAGCATCTCTGCAGCACAACAGTATGTCAGTATAAAGCTGTTCACTCAGACCTTGATCAAAAAATGGCAGCTTCTATATTTTGGATATTGCACTTGGCCATATTGTGATTTTAATGATATTTCGAGAATAATTGTGAAGCCCAAATTTGAACAGTCAGAATTTCATCTTTAATGCATGATTTGATGTTAGAGAGTTACTGACACTGTATGACTGGTTTAAGTATTTGATGGAATGTGGGTACGAAAACCTTCGGAATTCCTTTCCTCCTGCACCTTCCACAGAAGGATTAAAATAAACTGGGTTTATTCATTCTCGACGCAACAATTTCTGTCGCTTTTCACGTTTACAAAAAAGTGCAACTCAATAATGTCTTATAGAAAAGAAAATGTCAGATATTTCCCGTAATTAAATAAGATCATGTCGCCTTCCTGTCAATAACCCCCCTCACACATGCACTGCAACTATGCATTGATCTAGACTCTACCCATAGGTGCTCTGTGTGTGAGTGTAAATGTCTGCATCCGGTACACCAGACTTAACCCTGCCAACTCTCGAGTCCAAAGTGCGGGTGAGCCATATGTGTGAATTGAGCAGTTCAGTCACCAGAGCACAAAGGTGGGCGTGTTGATGGCCTTGCATGTTGTGCAGCTGCTTTGTTTCCACTCTACTCTCCTGTTCATCGCTCACCACTCTTTTATTGATGGTTTCGTTTTCATACAGTCTATCTGCCAATCAATAGCAGCCTGGATGAGTCTAATATTTTTTGAGCTCACGTTTCAATGTCTTTCCTCATCATCTGTAGTGTGAAAACTAGGGCTGCACAATTAATCAGAATACTATTGAAATCTCAACTTGATGTGAAAAATGTGAGAGAAAACAGCATTATAATGATGTACTATGGTGCTGCAGAGATATCCCAGCCTAAACAACCTGTTCGCCAGATGAAAGAAAACATGTTTATTTAGATGTTTGATGTTTTTTTTACAGTTTTTTTCAGTAAAAGTGAAAATTGTGGTGCAAAGCTAGTCATTCTCACTAATCCTATTGCATATCACAATTTAAGTCAAAATAATCGCAATATGACTTTTTTACCACATCATGTAGCCCGACCTAATTCTCAGGGCAGAGGTCGGAGTGCATACGTGAAAAGGGCTTCTGTTAGCCAGCTTTTCACCCCCACTTTCAATTGTGGCTGTTGGGAGCAACTATAAACATGTCATCGGACAGCATATCAGACCACCTAGTTCCTTTTTTCAGCAAAAACGCTGAATGTCTTTGTGAACCTATGCAGAGAAACGTCACACACACTTCCCAAATTTCAACACTGCATGGAGTGGACTTGTGTGTCGAGCTCTGACATCCTGTTGGAAAGTTTTAAGAGTTTGAGAGTACATTTCAGCAGACTAGTATTGCTGAAAGGGCTTTTCTAGCAGAGCATAAGAAAATATTCTTTTAATATTTCTTTCTTTCTTAACAGTTGTTACACTGTCACTGGGGGGGAAATAGATTTCATTTTCCTGATGTCTTCTGTGTTTTCTTTACATTGTGATGTCCTAAACATGAAGCTGCTGCAAATGACACCTCTGTACGTTTGCTCACGTGCAGCCCAGAGAAGCATGATTCCAGCTTTAGGATTCTAAAATATCTCTAGAAAATGTTTGATTGTGTTAGTAAAACAGTGTGCACCCTCTGCCCGCCTCCAGATGTACCTGCGGGAGCTGCTGCGTCTCATGTTGCCCCGCTTCCACCAGCACCTCACCCGGCTGGGGGAGGACGGCCTCCAGCTGCTCTTCTGCCACCGCTGGATCCTGCTCTGCTTCAAACGAGAGTTCCCCGACACTGAGGCTCTGCGTATGTGGGAGGCCTGCTGGGCACACTACCAGGTCAGGCCAAAGTTCGAACGGCTCCTTTGCATACTCAAGATTGTAAGACAAACTTTGCATAAATGAGCGCACGGAGGCATCTGACGGTTTTAACACAGCACCAAATTTTGGATTTTCTTTTTTTCAGTTAACATTG
Source organism: Lutjanus campechanus (assembly GCA_027495735.1). Taxonomy (NCBI): domain Eukaryota; kingdom Metazoa; phylum Chordata; class Actinopteri; order Lutjaniformes; family Lutjanidae; genus Lutjanus; species Lutjanus campechanus. The sequence continues at coordinate 104,507 of JAJHUR010100472.1, read as the reverse complement.
TCAGTAATAAAAATCCATGTTATTCTTTTAAATCCTATCACCACAGGCTATTGTAATCCTCCTAAATTCCTCCTGAAATGTCACATTACTTCATGCTTTTGGAGGGGTTTAATTCAATGGGGATTAGAGATTCTTTCAGTAAAGATTCAACATATCATAAAATCCCACATTTTGATTTAGTTCACTTTAAATTGATAAATTTCAGTGTTTCCCGGAAGAATAAAACCTTTACAAATGCAAATGGAAAATTACAGTATATACAGTACATATTGTATATATGCAGTGCAATATTGCAGACTATCTGGAGGATGGAAACTGAGGCAGGTGGGAAACTATAGTCACTTTTAGTATCAGTTCCTCCTCCGTCTTGTATCAGGGTCCAATAGACTTGTATCTATGTTGTGCTCACTGCCATGACACACAGTTTAACACCTCCTCCCGCTGAGGCAGAGTCAAACATCAGTGTTCGGCTTCATGCCATCTGTTCAGACTCGCTGCTCGATGTTCAGATCTTCAGCTGCAGGTGCTGATAGACGAGATAGCAGAGTGAAACCTCGGTTTAGACAGTTGAATGTCTGTGTACACCAGATGGACCAGAAGAAAGTATTTCTGATTGATATCTGATTTTTCTGTGAAAAGGAAGATATGACAATAATGTTGTGCAATAATTCAACTGCACAATACATACAGCATTATTATTAGCACTGGTATACATTGTATCTTGATGATCATTTGAGTACATAATTCTTGTTTCCTTTTTTTTTCTTCTATTTTTCCTTTGTTTTTCCTATATGTATTGTATTTTGTATATACACATATATTTTTACATATTGCTGTTACATATTTTAGAATAAGGCACATATTTTTACATCTGTGTATTTCTGTTTTAATATTGTTTCATTAATTGTTATATATTGTTGTTTATATTTTCTTATAATTTCTCTATGCATATATATTGCTCTATTCTTGAATGGGAACATGTGTAACATGACTAACTTCACCCTGGGGATCAGAAAAGTATTTTTGATTCAAAGTATTTCTAAAATGTTTAAACTAACAGACACTTATGATATGATAAATAACATTACTTCCCACATACGCACAAAAACACTTTACAAAGTCTTTCTTTTCCTAGCTAAGCCTTCAATTCACTTTTCATCTTTAAGCATAAATTTTCAAATGCTATACCCTAAGGATGTAGTGATACCAGGAAGTCCACAATAAGATATTCATCACAATATTAAAAAAGTAAGAAAAATTACAACTTGAAAAAAATGTCTATAGCATTGTGTATAGCATTTTTTGTTTGTATAAAATCTTTTTCCTTTTAACTTAAAATGCTAAAACTGAAGTAGCCAGCTATGACCTGAACCATATTCAAATAAATGTCATGAATTGTCTTTTACAATGAATGAATGTTTGAGTTATATATGTACAACTGGAAAACAAAAACAATGCAGCAGTAGGTAGCAGTCCTATTATAAAATAAACAGCTATTCATTATCACGGTAGATACTGTCACAGTCCAGTATGGACATTATTGCAATATTCAGGATATTGTTACATCCCTACTACCCTCTTGATTTGCTTTCCTCAACAGGATTCCAATGTGAATTTGCATTTTGTGTATATCTGTTCTTTGTCTTTCTTTGTTCTGTGATAACCTTCCCTGCAGCAAAGGCATGATTCAGTGCAGAGACCATGGTGTCATTTGATTTTGGGATTAAGAAACTCTGATAATTTGCAGATATTTGCACATCTTTCTTCCAGTTTTGACCCCCTCACTAACCGTCTTTCCCTTTCTTCATAGACGGACTACTTCCACCTTTTCCTGTGTGTCGCCATCATTGTCCTCTACGGGGAGGATGTGACAGAACAGCAGCTCGCCACTGACCAAATGTTGCTCCACTTCAGCAACCTCTCCATGCACATGAATGGAGAATTGGTGCTACGAAAGGTATTACAGTAAATGCTCTGGGTTTTCTTGCCTACATGGCATGTTGCAGGGTTGTGAAAGTATTACAAAAGCATTGAAATTGATATTCTTAAGATAAGTCCGTGAAAGTAAGTTCAGAAAGGATGACTAAAATTACAAACGTAACATCATAATTAACTGTTATGTATAAATGTATAAAATGTTTTAAATACCCTGACTATCAATAAGTACTTCTTACAACCCACTTCAGATTAGCTGAACCATCCCTTTAAAATCCATATCGACTTTCATTATATCCTTAAATTTGACTTGGAGAACTCGTGAGGTTCTCTCACGTAGTGACATTCAATAACTGTGTTTAAGTGGCTCCATTTAGTCACTCTGCACCTGTGTTTATGCAAAGCTACATGGGAATCTATTAATCTCTGAATATGTGAATAGTCAGTGGTTTATGAACAAAGACTGCAGAATTCCATTGAAGTCAAGCTGGTGTTGTGTTTGCATTGAGCAGCCCTGCCCAATGCTGCAGCAAAGCAGCTCTGATATACTGTAACCTGCCCACAGAGGCCTTGAGGTGCTAAATGGGATGCTGCCATTCCATGCAGAGGATTTATGATCTGCATCCCTGCTACTGAGTCTGTGCCTGCGTCCTCATGTTTATGGATGCTGTGTTAGTGCTGCTGCAACCACAGGCAGTGAGTTCATGTTAGCATGCAGCTGGCGTAACTCCTTTTGTTGTTTACCCGAGATTTTGCATCCATAGCAGGCACGCCAGCTTTTTAGCTTTAGGTAACACGCCGAATCGCTGACCTTGACATTGTTTTATTTTTTACCTGTGAGTCCAGGGTATTGCTTTATTTTAATATTTTAATCCACTATGTTTAATCTGCAATATATTTACCACCTCAAGGTTTGGTCCTTGGGCCATTGTTATTGTTAATTTTTTATTAATGATTTAAATGATGTTTCTAACGATGTGTATTATTTGTGGATGACACAACTGTCTTTTAATCTCATAAAGACTCCCCTAAAATAGCTAAGGTTCTAAATCAAGAACTCAATTATGATATGTGAGTAGTTTTTATTGTAACAAATTATTTCTTAATTTGAAGAAAACATATTATGTTCTTTTTCATGTTCGGCCATAGTATTTTGACCACTCTACAAATAAAAATTATAAAACAGTTTTTGATTTTAAAAAATGCATTCAACAGGATTTCAGGGTGTAAAAACAGATGAGTTTTTAGCTTGAAAAAAAGCATATTAGAGCTGTTACAACCAAAATTCAAAAAAGTGTTGGAAAAATCTGACCTGTGATAAACACTGAGACCAATCTTCTGTACTATTCTGTCATTTATCCATATACTTATATATATATGTATGTATATATATTACTGTGATTGCTCATCCCATGAAGCTTGTTCCTATTTTTTGTCTCCAGAAACAAACACTTAGAATCATCAACTGTGTACATAAACCTCGTTCATCTCAACCATTATTTATTCAATCTGACATCATCAGAGGTTATCGAGTCAACCAGCTACAAACTGCTTTAACAGTATATCATGCTTTGCACAGGACTCTTCCTTCATATTTTCATAATTTGTACTCTTTCACTAATCAGTTTCCTGATTATTCCACTTGAAACATCTGGCTTTGTCTTCAGTGGGAAAGGGTACAATTGACATTCAGTCAGGGTCAAATGATTCTGCAGTAGTCACAGGCATTTATCAGCTCCAACTCTGATTGTCAGTGATGGAAACACGTGTATCTTTTAGAGTCATTATTTTATTATTCATAAGTTTTTATTATGAGGCAGCAAAATGTTTTCATCAGCAGTATCTTACCACGATTCCTGTCCAGCAGAAAGTGAACATGAAACAGCAAAATAAAGCAGATACCTGAAAGTACAAACACCAACGCAGAAGAAAAACTAAGCTTCAAACCACAGAGATTCAGTTATAAAGCTACAAAAATACTGAGAGCTGAACACACAGACACTTTTAAAAACATCTGTCTCTCTGATCTCCTCCACAAATGTGAGTTAAGTCTCGATTTTACTCGATTACTTTGTGTACTTGTATATATGAAGGTCTGCTAGTGGGTGCAATCTTATCCTTTGACATGTTTCTTTTGTCTTCTCTGTCCTTTTCTTTATCTTTCCTATTCATTTAATTTCTTCTCCTTTCTAATGGATTTAGATATATCCTACAAAGTGTCCTGAATGAGCCCTTCTGAGGGTTTTTTGCTTCTCTACATCACATTTTATTTGTTTATGTATACATCAAATCATATTTTTTGTATATGTTTGAACAAATATATCAAACCAAATCATTTTTCGTCCTGCTCTTCCAGGCTCGCAGCCTCCTCTACCAGTTCCGCCTCCTACCCAGAATCCCGTGCAGCCTACACGATCTCTGTAAACTGTGTGGACCGGGGATGTGGGACAGCCGCTACATCCCCACAGTGGAGTGTTCTGGTGAACATCCAGACTCGCAGAGCTGCCCCTATGGAGGCACCTCCACCCCTCAGCCGTCCTCACCCTCCCCGTCATCCACACCCTCGCCCTCACCCAACCCCACCCCCACGCCTCCACTGGAGGGCAAGAAAGGTTCCAAAACCCGGGATATTTTCACCTTCCGGAAACAGTCTTGAGGCGGAGGAGATGGGGAGCTTTGCTGGTCTTGGCTCACGTCAGTGCAGCGAATGTTTGGATCCATCTGCTGGATTCCTGAACTATTTGCTGCCCCCCACCCTCTCCACAGCCCCTGCTTCTAGTTTCACTGTTACTGAGGATTTTTGTCACTTGATCCTTTCATGTGGTGCAGCGTGGAACACTGCCTTACCAGAATGTTACTCACAGCGTTCGGCATCACATGAATCTGCGATGAGGACGGTTTTGATGCCGGATGGGCCAGAAGACAAGAGGTTACTCTCCTCTTGGAGCAGAACGGACAATCACCAGACGCTATGTTGGTCTGGAGCTACTTCAGGTTGGGGTCTGCCGCTGGCTTGGCATACTTCCATGGGCTTTGTGGGCAGGGGTCACATCAGGGTCTGAGGCAATCGGCCTGAGTTCGTGCAGACTCTGACCGCGGGTCACATGAAACTGGAGATTCATTCACAGGACTTGAACTTGAGGGGGAAAAAAAAGTTCCTGTGTGTTCTCACAACGGAATATTTGTGTGAATATCAAATGATATGTGCATATCTCAAGTCTGAGCAGGACATTTTTAACATTAAAATCCAAACCCTCCATGTTAACAAAGAAGGGTGGACCTACAAATAGAATTATAATGAATTACTGGTACTTTTAAGTTTAGTTCCATTTCATTTTCAAACAAGTGAATGTTTGTGTTTATATCAGCAAAGTTACAAATATTTAGCAATATTATATCCTTGCATGAGCAATTCTTGACATTATAGAGGGCACAACATGTTTGTTGGGAAACACTTGAGCCCAAAACAGAGGTAAGAATGTGTTTACATGACAAACACGTCATGATAGGGCTCCGCATATTTCCTCATCAGATTATGCTGAGGAACATTCTCATAATTTGTTAAAATTATGTTCCCTGACAGGCAGGAGGAAGCTAGGCGTATGTTTCCTTCTGATAAAGTCAGACACAGGCGTTCAATTTTACCTGTCGAGCAACAGGAGCTGAATCACTGACACATTCTAAGATACAATACGAGTTTCCTGTCTGAGGTATTAGATGGATATGCCAAAGAAAGCATAGATCATGTTTTTATCCTGACAGAGAAATCGATTGCCTTGTGTTTTACTTGAAGTTTTGTCGTCTGTGTTGAACCATGTTTAGACAGGGTTGTGAAAAATCGTCAGCACAGTGTTATTTTTTATTTTTTATTTTTTGTTTGTTTTGTTGTTCCTCTCCACGTTCACTTTAAATGAATGACAAACGCACTATCAACACTAAGCATCAGTCCACATGAATGTATCTGGGTTCTTTTTTTTGCTTCTTCTCACTCGACAACAGTGCGAAACTCTTCAATGTACGCGTGGGTGTGTGTATAAACTGCGGTGACCTCAAAACATCTGGTAATGAGTTGGAGAACAGCCGTAGAAGCCCCCCTCCTCTCCTCCTCCATGACCAGTCTCTTTAATTATAGCAGTCATCATGGGGGAGAACCTGGGAGAGGAGAGAAGAAAGAAAAAACTGGCTGTTCTGGGACTCTTTAAAGGGAAAAAAAGACAAGAGATGGAGAGGAAAGGGAAGATTTAGGCTTCATACAGGGATATACAGTCATCTTGCCTCTGTGATTTGCAAGTCCCAGATGTAGAGATGGTCTCCGCTGGAAGGCTTTTCCCTGGGAGCCTCTGAGTGACACTCCTCGGGGGTGAAAACATCTTCAAATTGCTGCTAAAATGTAACATTAAGACCTTCAATCAGCCTGCCCCCCTCCTCTCTTGTGGTCTCTTGCGCTCTCACTCAGCGAGCAGTCTCAGCAAATGACATTCAGTCATCTGCAATGCTCCTTTTTCCCGGTTAGTTATCATGTGCAGCTGCTTGCTGGAAATGCCTGCAGAGTTTAGAAGATTGGTCGGTTGTGTTGAAATGAGCAAAGTCTAGAGCAGTGGTTCTCAACCTGGGGGTCAAGAACCCAGAGGGGGTCATGAAATAATTTCTGAGGGTCTCCAGATGGTTGTAGAGAGTAAAATAAAATATCATGGCAAGCAGCACAGAATTAGAGCCGGGAAGCAGCTTCTTACATCACCTGTACCAGTGATGCAGTGTGACTGACTGTATGTACCAGCTACAAAATGGCCAAACATGGCCAGCTATACAGCACTGGGTAGTAGAGCAAAGGTAGAGTTGTAGGTCCTTCTTACTACACGCAAAATACAACATATATACAGAAACATAATTAAATTAAGAAATCAATAAAAATCGAAAACCAAATACATACATATATACATATACATGTGTGCACTGAGGAAATAATTCTGTAGTGCATTTTTAAAATTTTTGTCAGGTTGAATCTAAACAGCAGTAATATGATGGTCATGATAATATGGTCGACATCTTCTCACAATTTGGGAAACACTGTCCATCAGCTTCGACTGTGTTTGAATATGGAGCATCATCAGTGTAAACACAGAGTCCTCCTCCCCTCGTCCTGCCAGAGTGTCGTGTGTTGCGTCTTGTTAGCTCCAAGTGTGATCCGCCCGTCCTCTACTGTCCAAATCAAACTGGAAACTGGCTGACAACAAGCCCATTGTTTACACAGCACAGGAACTGTTGGAAGACGGGAAGCAGACGCGGTAAAACAAAAACATGATGCATCACCGCATCATTCGGGCGCTGTATAAAGCTGAGGCCAGCCAACGTAGCCAAATTTGTAGCACCTCACGTTGACACACAGCAACATATGTCAGACAACAGTTTTTGGCTTCATGTCGCTGGCTTCCTTAGAAAATGATTTGTAGCCTGACGCTTTGTCACTGGTAATGTGTGTTCAGTAACTCCTGAACAGTCGTGAGCAGGTAGTTGGGAGGGGAGGCTGCGAACACCAGCCTAATTTTTCTTGGGCGTGGCAACTTGAAAAGGTTGAGAACCACTGGTCACAACACAATAGGAAAGTACAGTGTGCGTGTGTGTGTGTGTGTGTGTGTGCGTGTGTGTGTGTGTGTGTGGGTGGGTGTGTGTGTGGGTGTGTGTGTGTGTGTGTGTGTGTGTGTGTGTGTGCGCGCCTCTATGGACTCATAAATTTTATTAAAATCCTCGTTGAAATCACATTGTCTGCACAGACACTGTAAGTCACGAGCCTAATTAATGACTGCTCCTATTTAAAGGGGTTTTGATCAGTCGTCACTGAATGTACAATGTTGCTGTTGAGCTCCATGATATGCTGATGTATTAATGTACACATCTCAGAAAAAAAAGAGCCTATTCTTGGTATTAATAAAAACACAGTCATACTTTTGAAAAAAACATCTCTAGGAAATGGTTTACTGAACACCAAAATGTACCAAGCATACAGTTTATAAATGCCTTTCTGACAATAAATGACTTGTGATTGTGATCTGATACCAAGTAAAAACAATGCTGGGATTTACAAAAAAAACACCACCTTTTCATCATTAAACACTGCTCAAGTAATAGCATAAAGTCTGTGTGTTGTTTTGTCATATATTTAAGGAGAAATCTGTAATATAGTTACTGTAATTTATTGTAAAATTACCATAATATGTTATCAGAGATTAAGATAAAGATTATCATTAATGTTTCAGCTGCACATGCTCCGTGAAAATTTTATTCTGGGCTGGAATAACTGTTTTTATTTGCCTGTTTCCCATTAGTTAGAGTTAAAATTAATGCTGAATGTTCACGAGTAAGTGTTTATGAGTCGTTAAAAATCATTATAATCTCTCAGAAGGGGAAGATGTTTATAACTGTTAAATTGAGTGATATGTTAATGGGGTCTGGCAGGCAGAAGGCAGGCAGTTACTGAACTCAAACTCCAGAGTGTGTATTTGCAGAGCGGTGGGCTTTTGTTTTCAAGATAATTGCTTACATTGACAGATAATTGACAGTTCTTAATAACTGATCAACTCAGAGTGTTGGGCTCGCCATGGCTTTTTATTGTTATATTCAGTGTTTCGCTCGTCTTGTACTCCCGCAGTGTTCCTGCAGCCTGCCTGAGCTTGGGGAGGAGGAGGTGGAGGGAAACAGCTTGCTTCAATCAGACTGTATATTTAACATGGATTCAATCAATTTAATATATAGTCTATGACTCCAACTTGTTATTTGGACTGCAGCACTCATTTTTGGACGTGCAGTTGTTACAAATTGCTCCTTTAAGTACACATGGATATCAAGATTCATATAGAATTTTGGAATTTAAATTATTATTAGTTTTGAGAGTCTTGGTACCTGACTCACAAATATTATTGTTTTTAGGGTACAGGAACATTTTATATTATGGGGGTAGGCTCCAGTACAAAACGAAAAATAGACAAATAAATAAATGAGTCCAGGAGGAAAGAAAGAGCAACAAACAACAGATAGAATAGGTGGTTATAATACCCACAGTCATAACAGGAAATGCTCACTTGGATATGTTTGGTATTTGGGACTGGTCCCTCAGTGAACCCCCCGACCGCTTTGGACTTAAAGGGATTTCTGAACCAAACCAGCTACTTAAAATCTCTAATACATTGATCCAAAGTGGTCTGGCCAAACTACATTCCCAAATACATTGCAGGAAAATTCCTATTTCAATTTCCAACACATTATTGTCTAACAACTTAATTCCCTGGAGTCTAACATCTATGCAGTATCTTTGTTGTGTGAGCTTTCCCCTCACTTTTTTTTCACATATTAAGCACACCCTGACACAATTTTAGACCATGTGTCACCTGTAACACCCTTTACCAAATCAGTTTCACATTAACAGACTCATTTCTCAAGAGGGAGCTAGTTATTTCATGAAACTGTGAAGCCTTGTGGTTTCCCTGTGGCAATTTTAGATAGTTCTAAAATGGGTTGGGTTTTCACTTTTCAGCAACAGTGTAGGACTTTGACAAAATACAACTTCCTATCTGTAAATACTTCCTTTCCCTACCAAGTTAAATTACTCATTAAATTAAAATGAGATGCATTCAGTCCACACTTCACTGTCCACACATGAAGACATCAGTTTGCTGTATGCAAAAAAAACAAAACAATGCTGCAGCATTGCTTTCAGAGAGGCGAGTATTTCAACTTAGCATAATTCTTTAATTTCTCATGACAAATTATGATCATTTTATGATTTATTACAGTAAATATATTACTGATTTCTCCTTTAAAGCCTTTATCTGCCAATACTATCATTCATCCCCAACAGTTTTAGTTACATGTAATACTCTTTCCCCTCTCGTCCATAGCACCTGATCAGCTCTGGTAACTCTGACTCTCCCCTGAGCAGCTAGTATAAGATAAGATATTGCTTCATAGCGTGCCTTTCTTTAACTCTGCAAAGATTAAAAAAAGATGAGGTGTGAATTTTGCCTCACAGGGGATTTCCATTCCCACTTTCTGACAAACAATATAAGGCCTCCCATGAGAAAAGACATCAAAGCAGACGCTGTTTCCCAGAGTTTAACCCTAAACGATCGAGCACAGCCTTATCAGCTTCTGCTGTTTGTTTGTGGCTGTTTGACAGTGTGTGTGTGTGTGTATCTGTGTTTGTGTGATGGCTCAGGCATTTGACAGCGATCAACTGACTGTCACGGACAGCTGTGGAGAGATAGCATCAAGCAGCATTGTCAGGTGGTTTGCTCCTTGAAAGCAAACAGTCTCGGGCTGACAGTCGTCTTTGGGGAATGGTCCTGGCAGCGCAGGTATTCTGGTTTAGTCACTTAGAGAGGAAAACAAAATTTGAGCCATTTTTCTCTGGAAGACCTGAGCACATTCTAACCCAGTGAGCATTTTTCTGTTGAAAAGACAACTATGGCCCACAGTGAAAAGACGTTCAGAGTTTAAAGTTTTTACACAGACTATTTGAACATGTTGATTGAATGTTTGCATTTAGACCATATTTCACCAGGACCTGCAACAGTACAATATTTTTTATCCTCTACAAAGTGTAAATAATATTATCGAATCTAGTTTGCAGAGTAGTAGGCTAGTGAGGAGCAGATCCAGGGAGCCAGGCCTTGCCAGCGTCAGTCCCTGCTGTCGAGAGTGGCGAGCTCTGTCTTGTTGCTACACTTCAGTTTAGGGTGGTGTTGGATGGATCGTTAAAGAGCTGATTTAGAAAAGAGCTGGTTTTCAAACTTAAGTCTGTGAGCTGGAAGGTGGTGAAGCTGTTGTGTGTCCTCAACAAGAAATTGGAGCGTGTATCTTTTTCCAGATTGCCAAAACTCACATTGTTTCTGGTTTCATAGTTTCTTTATTTAACATTCAGAACTTGGAAGTCCGGGAAGCTTCTTGTTGGCGACATGCAGCTCATATAGTTCTGTATTTATGACATTTTATATAAAATATTGAATATGTTGAAATTATGCCTCATTTCTGAACTGAATCAACAACTGAACAAACAAAATTATTAAACCAATTTGTGTTTTGTGGCACATTGATGTTGTAACCGCATATAAGCCAGTTGAAAAGAGGGTGAAAAGAGACTGAATATCAACCAGTTTTAAACTAGAGATCAATGTGGAAATCCTTGTTGGTGCTTACTGGGGAGTGTCTCTTTTGGCATCCAGTGACGTCTGAAACTCCCTTTCATGTCTTTCTTTAACCCCTCACTATATTAACCCTGTTGATTAATGGAAGCCATCGTTGGGATGAGTATAATGGGTTTCAAAAGGAAAATGAGTGGGAAATTACCTTAACCTATACCCCCTGAGATCACTCAGGGATTCTCTACTGTACGTGTGATTATTCTGCCATCCAGAGACCCCGCTGCCTCTGATGTGGGGGCCTGCCTGCCTGCAATTACAACCCATTAGCCCCTGATTGATAGCTTCTGTGAGGGCTAATGCATCGCTATAGCAGAAAACAAGATAAAGGCGAAATGACAATAAATACATAAATGAATAAAACGCCACTTCTCATTACTCAAATCTTTGGCCTCGTTGCGTCATTTGAGTGGCTAATGCAATTTTTATCCACAGAAAAAAAAATTAAATGACTGAATATGTGGATGACGGAGCAACATGCGGATCTACTGAATGTCATAAAAACTACATCAGCCAGTTGTAAACTCTGCCTGAGAGCTGCAGTGCTCGTTGGAGGCACTTTGCTTATTCCTACACAGCGTGAGATTAGAGAACTTTTAGTACGGCATCATGATAAGGTCTGTGGTTTAACAGTAAGACAAGAGAATGATATGCCGGAGCTGCTGTCCCTGGTTACAACCTCATACACTCCTGGAAATAAAGGTGCTAACAAGAACCATAAAGGGTGCATTGACTTGTCCCCATGGGAGAACCCCATTTGGTTCCTGCTAGACCCTTTATAAAGGTTACAATTGGAACTTTGAAGGGTTATACCTTGAACCGTCCACGCAGAACCCTCAATAAGAGGTTCTATAGAGAACCTTTCTGTGGTATAATGGTTCCACCTGATGGTTCCACCATCAAGAACCTTTCTATCTTTAAAGGGTGCTAACAATAACCCACCCAGGGGGTTCTACTGAAGTTCTACTCTTTCTTTCTTTTCTTTTTTTTTTATCTTCTAGGGGTTTTATCTGCACTCTTAGACATAAGAGTGCACCTCCATTTCCCACCTGGAGGTTTATACTAAGAACCCTTTTATCCAAAGAACCCTTGATGAACACCTGACAAAAGAGATTTCAACAATCCTTGAAGAACTCTTTTCCCAAAAAGGGTTCTTTAGATGAACATAGTTCTTCATGGAACCCCTAGTCTCAGAAAGAACCCTTGACAAACCCTGTCCTCAAAAAAAGGTCATTCAGAAGCAAGAGCCGGCTAGAACCTCAGCCTTTCAAGAATAACCTTTTTGGAACCCTTGTTTCTAAGAGCGTACTACTGAGTGTAGGTTACTGCATTATCAGTAACCTATGTACGCAAAGCACTTGAGCTCTGTGGAATTGAACTCTATTGTGCTCTATCAGACGTTACTTGTGCGTCACACACTATAACCTGCCTGTGTGCACATGTGTTACTGCGTCCTTTTTACCTTCAACCACCCACCAACAGCTCCCCTTGTTGAATTACATCCCCTCCTCCCCCTCCCACCACCTCCTCCTCCTCCTCCTCAGTCCTCTTGTTTCCCCCTGCCTCTGACTGGGTGACAGTGTGGGGCCTAGCCACTCTCCTGTCGTGAGGCCTGCATTGAACGCTGGGTTATTGCCCCCTAATTATCAATTATAGGGCTCGGCTTCCACACCTGGAGCAGGCCAGGCTGGGAATGAGCTTAGCCCATTAGGATGGACCTCCGGCTGGGCTGTTTATGGAGGGGGCTGGGCTCTACCCTCTGGAGGTGTTAATGGGCCTTCCAGGGGTACAGTGAGCAGGCTGATCCATCAGAGTGTCTGATAACCGAACAAGCTTCATGCTGCACTGCTGCTGGGATTTGAATGATTATTTCTGGTATAGTTACATGTCATTACTTGTCATTATAGAGGTTTTTATGATCCGTTTCAAAGCTGTGAAACTTGAAACTCTGATAGGAAACGTAAGAGATCATTAAGAGATAAGAGATATTTAAAGTTATCGAAAGACTGCAATGACAGGGCAGCAACGCTGTGATATTTATTTGTGGATCCATTAAAGTAGCAATATGTTGGATACTAGCATTCACAAATGAGCACTGCAGTCCAAATAAAGGTGTATTATATTTGATCAGGTAGGCTGCCTGCAGGCTGCAGGACAGAAGCTAGTGTAACATTATACTTTGACGATGACAAGCCAACAACAAGTCCTCCACTGTAAGCTGATCAGCGGATTAAATCATCGGTCAATGTAAAGTTAAGCCTGTTATCCTGAAGACAAATGCTCACCGCTCTGAAAGTTCACACTCTGGAGCTGGAGTTCAGTAATTGCCTGCCTTACTGCCTGCCAGACTCCATTAACATATAAACATCTACTCCTTCTAAAACATTATTAATGATTTCTTACGACTCATAGACAGAAACTAACTGATTCAACAAAAATTCAACATTAATTTGAACTCTAATAAACCTGAAATGGGCCAACAAAAACAGATTTTCCGTATTGAAGTGGAAATGGACACTGTGGCTGTAGTATTGTTGTCAGAAGCTTTGTCCAAGGGGAGGCCCACATTCTCAGACTTTGAAAACCCCTGCTGTAGATTAAACTACTCAATAGTATAACGTAGTTAAAATTAGCGCAAACTTGCTAATACTTCTATTATGTGCATTTGAATGCAGGACTTTTGCTTGTAGTGGAATATTTTCATGGTGTTGAATTAGTACTTTCACCTGAATACTTCTTCCACTGCTGAGCTTTATACATACTGGGTGATGAAGTATGACGGAGGACATGCTTTCATGTCGCATCCACTCTCTTCTCTCTATTCATGTACAGCGACACAAAAATAGATGTCTTTTCACCCTTGAATGCAAATCTATTGACTCGGCCTCTTATCATTACAATAGTCGCTCCTTCAGGCCTGTCTCGTCTGTGCTCTATTCAACTGTTAGCGACGTTTAGGTGACGGAGTCAGCTTATGGCAGCCGTGCTCTATATCATACAGGAGATTGAAATGAAAATGAGGCATTTCTCAAAATAGCTGCAGGCAGACGAGGGCGGAGGCTGGTAGTTGGAGGATTGAGGGTGACAGGGGTGAAGATATATGTTATGACTTTCTGTATATTTTAGAGCTCATGGCTTGTTTTGAGTCTTTGCCATGCTGAATGCTTCTGAGATATGTCACAGGTGTTATGATGGATTGGAGCGTGGTATGTGCCGCATTAACTTCGCAATTGGTTTACATCGTGTGAGTGTGAGAGTGTCACATGGAGAGACAGAGAGTGCAGGTGTGTTTGTGTGTGTGTTTTAGATCCCCTCCCTCGCCCCATCGGTCTTCCTGCTGGTGTGTGTGTGTGCACATGTGTATGTGTGTTTCTTTGCATATTTTGGTGGAGGCAGAACATTGGAGGAAATGAATGACTCAGCCACTGCTTTGCATTTATTCTCTTGATATAAAAGCTCCATGATTCATAGAAGATTCACAATATGCTTTTTGCATTATAAAGTCAGCTTATGAAAGATGTTTTATTGTTATGAATATGACCTTTTATATTGCTGCCAAAAAATCCCCAACAATGACTTGAATAACAGCAGGAAATCAAAGGCCAGCACAGTGCTTCAATCACATAAGCTGTGTTGCACCGAGAAGGACTCATTTTTAAACCTGGTTAAATCATAGAAAGTAAATTATATTGCATGAAACTGCCACTAAACTGGGTCAAAATTAAGAAAGATTACATTTAAACTTCTCCTTAAACCTCACTTTAGTTTTCAACTGTATTAAATTTAATTATGTTGCACCCAAACTTTAAATTGCAATTTAAAATATGATCCAGAATTAACTTTAAACTTATACTTGAGGTTTAACATTTAAAATGGCTTTCAAAATAATCAAATTCTTCAAAGAAAGTTAAGTGGCAGACTCAACCCACTTGCATTGTTGTTGAATCTCCTCTTTCTTTTGCTCCTTAGGGATGACTGGGCTTCAGAAAGAATTGACAGATGGACTAAAACATTGTTGGTTGATGAAACATATAAAATAACACCAGTCTTGTCCTTTATCAATGAGCTAATTGAATTAAGCTTTAAAATGTTCATTATAATAAGACAAATACACTTTTCCCTTTATTTGCAATTGACTGTTGATAATGAAATTTAAAACATGGAGCGAAAAATCATCTTGACAACCATTTGTGATGTTTCCATGATGTGTCCACACACACTCGGTGCATTAAACCTGCCTGATGTCCCCCGTTGTGCTTCACTGGGGCTGTGGGATATGTGCACTGACGCAAGCTCCAGTCTCTCCTGGGCAGCTGTGCAGGTAAATAAACTGGTGATTGTGTGCTGAGGGAGTATGTCAGGCGCTGATGAAAAAATCTGTTGATTACTGATCAGCTGGCCACACTAATAATGCTCTATGTCCTGACTCTGAGCCTCAAGATGAGCTCTGGATCAATCTTAGATATGGTGACTGAAATACAAATGCAGGAAATTCTCCAATCTGCATCATTCATTTCTATTTAATTGCGTGTGCTTGGCAGCCAGGCATTGATTTCAATATAGCAGGTGATGAAAACAGTCTTTCTGCCTAATTACTGATCAATTGAAAGGGTCTTATTTTATAAGTCACAGTGTGTTAGGATTACTTCTTGCTTGAGACTTGAGACTTGCTCGACTAACACTGATAAAAGGCTGACTTGACTTCATGAGAAGTATTCATGATATTCATGAGACTTGACTTTGATCGAATGATGACTTTTTTCATCTTGCATTTAGATATTGAGAAGTAGGGTTAAATAATTAATCAAAATATTATCAAAATATGCACTAAATTGTATGTAGCTGTATAGCTCTATTTTTTTTGGATAAAGGTATAAAGTGTCACTATAAGAAGCATTGTTTATATTATATATACATAGTATATTCTCCACTCCAGATGTAAGGAACATGCTTGTTTGGTACAGATCCAGGGCGGATTAACTCATTTTGGTGCCTAACGCAGACATGGGGCCATCTACATCCCCTTTCCCCCCCCATTTTAAATCCTTAAATAAATAATAAGTCATAAAAATAAAACTTTTATTTATGGTGGAGTGCAAAGGATGAACTTAGGAGGTAGAGGAGGAGATACTTCTGTATCCCTTGCCAGATGGCAGCAGGGTGAACAGGCTGTGGCTGGGGTGGGTGCTGAGTTAGCTTATTATTAGTATATATTTATAAAATATGAAAAACTAAAATTATGACTCATATAACAATTGCAATATCTGTCAGAAACGATTGCTATATGATTTTTTTTCCCCATATCATTCAGCTCTACTGAAACGTTTGTTTTTGAAACATGAAACATTTCAAGTGCAATTCACGCACATATGGTAATGAGGCCGCTCTCTGTCTAAGAGGCATGTTATTAATTGCCACAAAATATCAAGTATCAGCAAGATTTATGAGGTGTATGATAGCGGGCTGCTGCTTTTTTTCTTTATGTTGAAAATTTAACTCAACTTTTCATTGCCACTGTCTTTTAACTGATTTAAATGTGGAAACTGGGATAGATCATTAGAATTTCATGACTTGACTTGTGAATTGCTTGACCTCAGCACTGGCTTGACTTGACTCACTCGATTCTCCCCACAGTAACTTGGGACTTGCTTGAGACTTGCACGTGTGATTTAATCCCCACCATCAAGTGAGTCTGTGGCTTTGAAATGTCTTATCTTAGTCAAAACATCATGATACATTGCTTGTGCTGGATCAACCTCAGTGTAACATGATGAATTTGTCGCTCCAGATGAATGTCTGGAGAATCTTTGTGGCCTCTCAGCAGGCAGTTTGGTCACTTTGAAGTTGCCTCAAACTGTGAACAACTCAGCTTCATGTGTTTTTATCCCATGTTTATTTGTGAAACAGTGATGTTGGTATTTAATTTGACTCAGGGATCAAATATGTCCATGTCTGAAATATGTGTAAGTAAGCTATGTGTCATTAACCTGACACACCAGATGGTTTGTTACACAGAACCATCTGGGAATTCATCTTTAGAAAATGTTTGGAAAGGGGCGGGCACTCTCAATAAAACTGATTTAACTTGAGAGTATTAAAATTAATATATTTACTTTACGTTAACAAGAAAGTATTGGTTGGTTCCACTAAATTTCTGCATGATGTTTTACATGTTTGACTGTGTAATGAGTCATTTCAGCACTGTAAAAATGAAAAAGTTGAGAAAACTCATATTTTCAAGGCAATTTACTATAACAGATATTTAGATTAGTTTTGAACCCAACTCAAACTCATTTACTAACTACTAATCTTTTGTTAAGATACTTTACTTGTGTTCTTTAGATTAACTTGAATATTTGAGTTTTAGAACTAGTGTTGTTGAGTAAACTCATTGAAGTGACGATGAATAATGTTAATAATATTAATATTTTAATAGATTCACTAAAAAACATTACATTTTTAGGCACCCGGGTAATGACAAATGGGGTTCACGGCTCACTGTGGCCAGTTTTTGAAATACTTTTTTTTTTTTTTTTAAGCACAAGCATGTCAGCATTCATATTAAGCTGTTATTTCAACAATGCACCAACCAGAGTGTATCCTGTGGTAACAACGTCATTTGTTTGGGTGCTCAATTCCTGCCATTCTTGAATCCAACTCTTTGTCAAACAGAAAGCACCACCCTTATCCTTCTGTGGTCAAAAGATTATGATACATCTCTTGTGCTGGATCAACCTCACTGTAACACAAATAATTTGTCCCTCACTTCTCAAAGCAAGTCCCTTGCCTCTTGCCCTTGTCCCTTGTCCCTTGCCTCTCAAAACACAGATCTGTCACTTTGTAGTCGCCTCAAACTGTGAACAGCTCAGCATCATGTGTTTTTTTTTAACCTTATTTATCTGTGACGCAGCGATGTTGGTATTTAATTTGACTCAGGGCTGAAAAATGTTGATGTCTGACGTGTGTGTCAATAAGGTATGTGTCATAACCATGACTAGGTTATGAGTCACTGCAGGTCCTTTTGATCCACTTAGAGCCAGTGCGACCTTTGTTTAGCTTTTGACATTCAAGGTTAAAGTGGGAACACACACACACACACACACCAGTGTTCTCATTAAGACTATAGCTGTCATTTCAAACAATGCACCAATTAGAGTGTATCCTGTGCTAACAAAGTGCTTCATTTGGGGGCTCAATTCCTGCCGTTCTTGAATTCAAATCTTTGTCACCTCAGATGAAAAGCACTTGTAACATCACAAGGCCTATCCACCATTATCCCTCTTTGCTATTATTCATCTCCAATAAGCACTGCAGCTACCCTCAGGGCGACAAGGCGAGGTTTGATGCAATTCAATCCTAATCAGACACTGTTTGCCTGTTTTTGGATTGGCTGTTATGTTCTCTCACGATGTGAAAGGCGCGGCGCCTCAGGCACAGCTGACTGTGACGGGGGCCCCCATGAGGGACCCTATGGCCGCTCCATGGGGAGGAGTCCCTAATCCAGGATTATTTCCCCAGACCCGCAGCCAGCTGGATTAGGAGATAGTCGGTGGAAAAGGGCATCGTCAGCACTCTTTCCTTAGCAGCTCAGTGGATTAGAGCCGAGCTGCGAGCTGTGAGGTGTAGAGGAACAGCGAGCCTCGCCGGTCCCCTTGCAGCCACACAGCAGCACCATACATGGAGATGGAAAAAAGGAGATGGTTGAGTGCACACTCATACACGACGAAGAGTTGATTTTTCCATTCTTGACTTCTGGTGTTCAAATATGGTGTCAGGAGATAATGGCAGGCTTTACGGCTGGATGGCGCTAAACTAACTTGAAGAAAAAGGAAATTTAAATAAAAACTGCATTCACACATTTGTAGTCATTCTATCTCCCGGCCCTGTGTGCAGGGCAGGCCATACAGACCGACAGATGACAGCTTCCATACAGCTGCAACCTGCCATCCCTCATTAGAGAGATTATCTACATTATAGCGTGTGTGGGTGTGCGTTTCTACATTATACAGTGTGTTTTCTCTCTCTCTCTCTCTCTCTCTCTCTCTCTCTCTCTCTCTCTCTGTGTGTGTGTGTGTGTGTGTTTGTGTGCTGGTGACAGAGAGAACGGTGTTTGAGAGCAGCAACTGGTTATATTTATATATCTTCTGTTCTTTGTGGTCAGGGTGTGAAACCGAGTGCATGATCGCAGCAATGAGCAGCGTCACATACTCCCGCTAGTTTCTCCAGTCAGTAATCAGCTACTATTGATTGTGAAGTAGTCAATGAGAGTAAAGTCTCAATGTGCCCTCAAAGCTGCCGCGGACGGATCGATCACAGCCTGCTGCTGAGCCTTTGTGTGAGCGGCATAATGGAATGTGCACAGCAGTGTTTGCTTTATATGAACAAAAGAACATCTCCTGTTACTTTTAGCATTGTTGGTCATTGTTGCTCATTTTTCTGCAAGATGTTGCAGGTTTGAAAATGTCCTTTTTTTCTAATTCAAAAGCAATTTGTTTGTCACTGTGCAAACACCAAAGAGCCTGAGATGCATGCAACCACATTACACTCTGAGAAATAAAGGCGCTAAATAGAACCATACAGGGTTCGTTGGCATAAGAGAACACCTTTACCAAGAACCCTGTTGTAAGGGTTTCATCAAGAATGTGCCCCATTTTAACAATCCATGTTACAATTAAAACTGTGATGATTTCAGTAATCCTTGAAGATCTCCTTCTTCTAAAAAGGATTCATTGGACAAAAAGGTTTCTTAAGAGAACCCTCAGTCTTACAAAAAAAAAAAAAACTCATGATGAACCCCCTTCTTAAAAAAGGGTTCTTCAGAGGAAAATGGTTCTGGGTAGGACCGCAGCCCTTCATGAAGAACCATATTGAAACCCTTATTTCTAAGAGTGTACCTCCCCATCAAAACCACATCCTATCAACTTAATGCAGAGAAAGGGGCCATATTGAAATTGCCAGGTGCCTAATTTGGTCTTTGTCGCACATAATTGAAACCACTCATCCCTCCCCCCACTGAAGGGGAGAGACAGTGGGGGAGAGAGAGAGATAATTGCCTTATAAGGCAGTAGGCTGTTATGAATGTGACGTCTCATTCCCAGCAGCGTGCTGGCAGATGATACGGTAAAGCCCACATCTCAAATCCATCTGAAGAAAGCTGGCTCTCACAGGCTTTGGTTTGATAGCTCCAGCTGTCTCGTTTAGGACTGCATGTGTGTGCGAGTGTGTACATGTATGTATGTGTTTATGTGTGTGCTTGGAAGGGGGATGGTGCATGTATGTGTGTGTTTTCGAGGAGGGGGACATTGTGTGTGAGTGAGTGCATGTGTACCGTGTTATTGACTCCTGAATTTCTTCTCTGCAGGGTGGATTTTGTTGGAATTTTGTGTGTGTGTGTGGCAGCAGCAGCAGGCAGCAGAACATGGATGATGAATAGAGGTGTGTGTGTGTGTGTGTGTGTTAGCGTGTGTGTGTGTGTGTGTGTGTGTGGAGTGTGTGGACAGAGTGGGATGCTGAGTCAGGTGGGGGATTTACAGTGTAAGCATTGCAGTGCAGGTGGAGGCGAGCATGCACACACAATAGAGACGCACAGAGACGTCATTATTTGTATCTGTATCTGTTCAACCAACACAATTGTCTGTATCTGTATCTGCATTCAGATAGAAGACTCAAAGTGGGTGTGGTTTATGCCAGAAGTAGCGTTAAATCGAGCAAATATTGTATTTTCTAATGTAACATTCATTAGCGATGCAATTGTGGTGCCATATAATTAATTATAATAATATATTTTCACATCTTCTTATTGTACTTTTCATCTCTCTCTCTTTTTTTTTAATTGTACCTAAACTGAGTTTTTGAATGTTATTTTGTAACATTTTGGAAAAGAGTCTTTTCCTGAATAATAATAAGCAATTTTGGGTAGAAGAAATATCTATTTCTATCACCTTATTTGTGCTTTCCAAATAATGTATCTGTATTCGGGTGCTCCCTAACACACAGACATAATTTTTCTCTTCTTCTTTTGTTTTTTCTGCCAGCGTTCCACCTCCGCTCCCGTCTCTCCCTTCCTCCCCTTCTTGTTGCATCCTTCTCTGTTGCTCCTCTCTCCATCACTATCCCTTGCCGTCTCCCTGCATCTCTGCGTACCCCTCCCCCAACCAGACAGCCAGGCTGGATGTATGTGTGTGTACGTGTGTGTGCGTGTGTGTGCGTGTGCTTGTGTGTGTGTGTGTGTGTATGTGTGTGTGTATGTGCGCTCCCAGCTGGGGGCAGCAGTAGGGAGGGATGTTCTTTGGGGAAATGGAGGACGGTATGCAGTCTGCTCCTCTTGGAAAACTGTCCGTGCATCATCTCTCCTTTCTCTCTATCCTTTGTCAGCTGTGAATTTCTTCTTCTTCTTCTCTTTTTTTAAACACATCACTGCTTTACTGTATGTGATTTCTCAATCTGTTAAAAAAAAAAATCATCTTACCTGTCCCCCCCTCCCCCCCCACACACCTCTATCATCCTTGTCCTGTTCTCTCCATCTCTCCTCACATTGATGTGCCAGGATTTTTTTCACTGTTGCTGGTGCCCTCTCAGCATGCGACTCTGTCCCCCACAGAGAGGGTTTTCTCCTGTCACTACACACTCCTCACAGGGTATCCTCTTGCTACCGACAGTCTCTTTAAAGCCCAGCCCTTCATTTATCTCAGCTCCCCTTTTCTTTTTTTTTATCTCCCCTTTTTTAGAAGTGCCGCAAGCTCCTTTCAATTATCTTCCCCAACCTCTCGGCGGTCGCTGGGAGACAGCTTTTCTGTGCAAATATTTGCGTTTCATGAATATGCCATCATTAAGCACCCTGCATAGGTGTGGGCGCAGCACCGACGAAATGTTAATTGTGGCTCGGTGAGGCCCTCTCGTGCATTCCTCCCCTTGCAGGAATCTGGCAGGAGCTCAGACAGGGAACAGACGTCTGGGTCAGGGCAGGCTCAGGCAGAGAGACTGCGAGGGAGAGGAAGGGAAGTGAGGGGTGTGAATGAGAGAAATAAGACTGAAACATAGCTAGACAGATGTAAGCATGAAGAAAGGGAGAAAATAATTTGTAAAACCTCCAGTTGCACCATCAGGTTCAGGCCTCAGGGTCTAATATGAACCACAGGGGGTTTCGACTTCTGGAGGAGTTGCTTTGTACCACTTGAACACACTTGCCAGCCACCTGAAGGCACGCTGACAATCATTTAAAGAAATCCTAGAACTGTTCTGGCAACACTTCACAATAAGGGACACAAAATTGAGTAGTTACCAGGGAACAAATGAAAAAGGAATGAGGAACTAGCTGCTAGTAAACCATTAGTTAATGTTGAGTAGCTAATGATTGGGTAATGATCAGTTAATTTAAAAAAAAAAGGAAGAATGAATGGAAAGAGGAATGAATCAGGAAAGACATGATAATAAAGGAGGATAGTGAAGGACTATATAGTATTAATTATGAGATACTAGAGAACAGACTGGGAGATCCTATATCAGTGAATCATTGAGTTATGATTAGCAGTTACTCTCATTACCTCATCATTATCTTCTGATCACTTACTCTTCTTGTCCCACAAAAGTAAAGTGATATATGAGTAATTACTTAGTCCCTCATTACATCATCATTATCTTATGATTACATACTCTTTTTTGTCCCCCATAGTAGTGACACATAATACCAGGGACGGAAGTAACTAATTACAAATACTCAAGTTATTGTAATTAGTTTTGAGTATTTGTACTTTTATGAGTAGATTTTCAAGTCTGTACTTTTACTTGCACTTAAGTATTTATTACACCATGTAATCTACTTAGTTACTTTCAAAATCATAATTGAGTAGAAGTTGAATTTATTTGAATTGAATTAATTGCATTTTTGTAGCTAATCGGGTGATCTGATTGCAAACAGGCCAATGAAAACCAGGACGTATGGATGAAAAACTAATGAATATTTAATCTGCAGTCTATAAATGGCAGTAGCTGCACCTCATACAACATTGTTTGGTCTAGTGGAACCATTTGATGAATAGGGAAACTAAAATTTAAAATGATTTTTTTTTAAATGACAAAAGAATGTCTTCTATTGATAATCAACAACGGTTAAAAAGTAAGATAATGCTTTAATTTCTAGGTCCCATACTTTGATAGTAAATAGGTGGTAATTACCGAGTAATATATTTGAAATCTCTTAGAAATTAACTGCAAATTACCCACAACTTTCATAGTGTGTGATCATTCACAAGTGTCATTTTAAGTAGGTGCTAATTAGCATTTCACATATTTGAACTTTCTTAGAAATTAACTGCAAATTTAATGTGTTACTAGGTAATTACCACCCACTATATGAAAGCGATACTTGCAAAATCATCACATAATTAAGCATGAAATTTGTGGGTAATTTCTGAGAAATTTCGAATATATTTCTTGATAATTACCACCTATTCACCATGAAATTTTGGGACCAAAGTAACTAATACTCTGAGTAGTTTTTGAGACGAGTGTTTTATACTTTTAATCAAGTATTTTTCTAACACCAGTACTTTTACTTGTAATTGAGTAATACTTTGGTAATATAATAGTACTAATAGTACTACTGGTAATATAATACTACTTTTCAGTACTCCTTCCACCATAATACTGAGTAGTTATTAAGTAGTCCCTCATTACCTCTTCATTATCTTATGGTTACTTACCCTTGTTGTGTCCCTTCAGGTAAAGTTGTGCATCATACTGAGTAGTTACTGAGTAGTAAATCATTACTTCATTGTTCTCTTACTGGTTTTGGGCCGTTCACTGGCTGGTTCCGAGTTAATCAGGAACCATTCATAAAGAAAGTGCCAGTATGATCAATTCACACGTGAACTAACCATTACATTATGATTCATAAGTACAGGATCTCCCAGTCTGTTCTCTAGTAACTTCATCACTATCTCACTGTCTTTTCATTAAATAATTATTAACTAATCATTACTAACTCTATACATTTTGATTAGGAGTTACTCATTAACTGATGGTTCACTTGCAGTTAGTCCCTAATTTGTTTTTCATTTATTTCCTGGAATCTATTAAAAAAATTTGTATATCTAATTGCAAAGTGTTACCACATTTCTTTATAAACTATAACAGTATTTCTAAGTTAATAAAAAGCCAGCCACCAATTTCTATCCCACATCTTTACATTTTGTCTTTTCCCTGTTGTTTTACCTGCTTTTAATTACCACGTGGCTCTACCCTCTTATTTCCCCTTTGAGATTTGCAGTTAATGAAACATGTGTTATTTATAAACTGCATTATCACTAGTATTATTATTATTATTATTATTAAGGCCAGAAAAAAAATGAGAGTGCGGATGCCCCGAGGGAGTTCAGTTGTCAATTGTAGTACAACTGGACGAGGACCAAGAGGCGAGCATGAAAAGAGGGATTAGAGTCCGTTTCAACATGGAGCTGGTATCTGTTGCAAGATCGCCTTAATATGGTGAACAGCAACGGCTTTGTTTTAGGGCAAGGAATGCAGCCGGTTCAGCTAAATTAGAGGCAGCCATTTCCGTTGGCATGAGGGTTCGGCTACGTTGGCAGAGCTCCTCGATGGCGAGACCATGGACACTGTGATATGGAGTAAAGCAGTTAAGGGAGCCAATTGGGGACCAAAAAACACTGGGGGGGGTGTTGTCATTGTTTGAGGAGATACTCATCTGCAAAATCAGCAGTGATAAGTCCCACCGAAACGTTGTTTTTCAGGCGTCCTGAAAATTATTGAAATTGCAGTATCCCCAAGTGCAATATGTAAATCGCAGAAGCTGTAATTTTTTGATAAAGGAAAAATATGACATGACATAACAGCATCATAATGAAGCGCTGTAGTGCTGCAGAGATTCACTGGTCTACATCACACATCATCATGATTTTAAAAAAGTGAAAATTGTGATGCAAAATTGATCATTCCTACTACTCGTGAAATCATAAGAACCCAGTACTGTCAAAATAACCAAACCAAAATCAAGCATACAGTTTCTTTCTAGTAGTGCTATTTATCCACCTAGATTGTTTGGTGTGAGTTGCAGAGTTTTGGAGATATCGGCTGCAGCAATGTGTGCCTTCTTTCAAATATAATGAGACTAGATGGCACTCAGCTTGTGTTGGTCAAAGAGCAAAGAATACATTTTAAAAAAAAATCAACAGCAATGTTTCTGGGCGTAGCTCGGTAGAAAGAAAATTGTTCCTACATGAACAAGGTCTGTGGATTATCTTGATTAACTGGGTCAACCTGTTGAGTATTTCCAAATGTTTTTTTTTTGCACTTTGAGCATCACAAGCCAAGCGTCATCTAATACCAGACAAACATCTCTACATCCAGTGTCTCCAAAACTCAGTAACTTACACCAAAACAATCTAGATGCATAAATAGTGCTAGAGGCCAGAGGAGAATTTTGTATTTTTGATTGTGGAGTCCCTTTAAGGAAGAACCAATGTTCAATGTAAAATATTCCATTACAAGTCTTGCATTCTACCGACTATCAGGTAGGAGGACAGCTTTGTAATCAGGATGGACCAGACTAGCTTTTGTATTTCTGGTTTCTTTTTTCCATCCCTTCTTCAGGTCTGAGATTGGGGTGCGAGGATATGTGTGAAATCGCTGCTGCAGACACACACTGTAGTCACAGGGCTCACACACGACATGATTGTAGTTAGTCACACCAGGCCAACGTGACTGCTGCCACAGTTGAATGAGGCCGCTTTGATATGTTGCGTCTGTCCTGAGTCTGCTGCTGTCATCTCATTTCACAAGTTTATTTTCACACATTATGGAGAGATGGAGCACATTTTTCCTCCAGGCCTACACGTTGAGATGCAACTGACATGCGGATGTTTGTTTGGGTGAAAAAATCTATCTTATTCATCCCCCTCTGTGGCAATCTCTCGTTTCTCCCTCGCTGTCATCGACAATCAGATGTGAGACTGTCAGGTGCAGGTGTTTGGAAAGATGCTTCCTCCTCCTCGTTATCCTCTGTTTCATCCTTTTGCTCCGAGCCTAAAACATTCTCCTCTCTTCCTCTGCTCTGTTCTGTTTCTTTCCACAGGTGAATTCTGCTGCACCCTCCCTCCTTTGTCTCTCGTCTACCACCCCCTCTCCCCCCCTCTCCCTGCCTGCTGCTTTCCCAGAGAAGTCAACCTGTTATCGGCAGGGTCTATGAATAGCACAGGGTTGGAGCTGCGACCCACTCACCTCCCTGACAGAGCTCATGTCTTATGCATTGCTTCTGCATGTAGAATCTCTCAAGCACTACTGCCTCAGTTACTAATTCTGCTATGACACCTCCACCAGATGATTTTAGATTTACGCTTTATTATACACCACACTAATAAGATGTAACAAGCCGTATTTTGTGTTAAATTAGACAAAAACTAGAAATAATATGTTAATTATTAGGCAGTAAATAAACTATACCCTAATTAAACACCATACATCGAACAGTACATGGATAAGATCTAACAAGCCGTGTTTTGTATCAAATTAAAGAATTAAAAATAATAACTTTTTTTAATCAGGCACTATTAGACCCTTTATTAGACCCCTATTCAACTTTATTAGAGGGCAATTAAGGACACATTACAACAGAAATGTACTGTAAACTAAAGTGAAATCACATATCTACCTGCAGACAAAATATTCCCTTACAATTATATTTTTAGCCTTTACTTGATAGATCTGGTTCACATATTGTTTTTAAATAGGAAAGATATGTGGTTTCACTTTAGTTTACAGTACATTTGTAATTTGTGTCTAATAACCCTAATAAAGGGTCTAATACTAAAGAACATACTGTTTCTATTTTTTTTCTATTTTGATACAAAGTGTGGCTTGTTATGTCTTTGTAGTGTACTATAACTATGTAATGTATTAAATGTTGCGTTCAATGTTCAGATACAAGGCACTATTTCACAGTTCTCGAGTAATGTGAACACAGTTAATTAACAGGAAACACTTTATCTTAGTGTCTGACTGTGGGTGTCTCAGGTGACGTGCAGCCTCTCTCTGCTACTCTCGAGCTAAAAAAGATGATGTGTGAAACTGCTAATAAATAATTACACTCATTTTGCAGTCTGTACACATTTTCTCCCACTATTTTCTGCACCAGACAGCAGCACCTACTGTACGTTCATCCAAAGACTGCAGCTCAGCAGTCAGAGCTGCATATGCACGCAGATGCAGCACAGAGATAAGCGTCCGCTGCCGTTGATGCCATCATTCTTCCTACGTTGCTCCTGGAAATTCGGTTATGGCATGATGCTTATTTCCCAAACACTGAAACCTGTTTACAATGCAGTGAGCAGCGGCATCATCCTCGCAGTGTCTCTCCTCTATGCTACAGCTCCAATAATACACCGGGGACAAGGAGCTTAGCAGTGACAGCCCCAAATCCCTCTTTCCACAGCACTGATTTCTGGATTAAGGAGGGGAGATTTCCACACCTCTGAATTGTATTGTGTTACGGGGCTCACGCATCTTTTCATGCATCTTTTCTTCTGCGGCGTGCATCGAAATGGGAGCATTTCCTTATTTACACAGATTTAGAGCGATTCTGGATGGGCCATGGGAGGCTACAACGTGGATGAGGTTTGAGGCAGGGAGAAGGTGGAGAATAAGAGTGATTATTGTGGTAAACCCCCTTTATGGGGGGATTTTGGAGCTTCATAATAAACAGAACACCTAAACAGAGTGCTTCTGCATATTTTGGTTCCTGAAAAGCATGTTCTCTCAAAGCAGGGTGGATTCTTTCAGCTCCAGGAGTGTCTACATTCAAACTGAGATTCAAATATCCGGACTCCTACTGCACTCTCAGAAACAAGGGTTCTTATTGAAGGGCTGAGGTTCTACCCAGAACCATTTGCCTCTGAAGAATCCTTTTTGTGCAGAAAGGGTCTGTCAAGTGTTCTTTGTAAGATTAAGGGTTCCATTAAGAACCCTTGTCATTCAAAGAACCCTTTTTGACAGAGAGATTGTTGAGATCCTTGAAGAACTTGTTTGTCAAGTGTTGGTGAACGGTTCTTTGTACCATAACATAAAAGGGTTCTCAGCAGAACTCCCTGAGTGGGTTTTAGATAAAATCTTGGGGATATAAAAGGGTTTGTGATAGAACCATTTGCTTCTGAAGAACCAAGGGTTTGTCACATGCTCAAATAAGACTAAGGGTTCCATTAAGAACCATTTTCATTCCAAGAACCATTTTTTAGAGAGAGTTCCTGAAGGATTGTTGAAATCCTTGAAGAACTCTTTTGTCAAGGGTTCCAAGGCTCTCTACCCATAGCCCAGGGTTGGTTGGGGAGCTCTTGGAGTCTAAAAGGTTTCTTGATAGAACCCCCTGGGTGGGTTCTAGATAAAAAAAAATTTGGGATATAAAATGGTTCTTGGTACTGTAAGCCTCCCTTGGGTGGGTTCTATACAAAACCCTTGGAATATAAAAGGGTTCCTGATAGAAAGTCCCGTTTGAGCTTGAGATAAAACCTTTGGAAAACAAAAGGGTTCTCACTAGAACCCCCTGGGTGGGTTCTAGGTAAAACCCTTGGAATATGAAAGGGTTCCCGGTAGAATCCCTGCTTGAATTAGAGATGAAACCTTAGAAATACAAAAAATAAAACCCCTGGATTATGAAAAGGTTCACTGTTGAATCCCCTGGGTGGGTTCTTTTTAGCACCCACGCACTCAAAATATGGAGAGGTTCTTGACAGAATCCTCAGGGATTGTTCTAGGTGGAACCATTACACCATAAAGAGGTTATCTGTAGAACCTCTCATTGGGGCTTCTGTGTGAAACTTTTCATAGATAGTTCTGGGTATAACCCTTTATGTTGGGTTCTCGGCAGAGCTCTCTGAAATGGTTCTAATGGTTCTACAAGGAACCAAAAAGGGTTCCAGATAGCTCTATCAAGCTTTTATTTCTAAGAGTGTGTAGCTCCAGTACTCTGACAGATTTGGATGCCACAGAAAGGTTGGAAATATTTTCATTCCAGTGTGATTAAAAATTCCTCCTCTTCCTCCTCCTCCACATCTTGACCACTCCTTTTTTCCGCTCCCTCGCTCCCGTCCTCCAGGACCCTCCTCACGTCATTTCTCCCTTCGTTCCATTACCCAACACTGTTTTGACTTTCCAGGTTCCGCATTCCTACGCACGGCATACCGACCTGCCTGCTGGACCGCCGGAAGAATTCCTGGCCTGTGATTATCCACTCATATTTCATTCTCTCTCTCTCTCTCTCTCTCTCTCACACACACACACACACACACACACACACACACACAAAGTCACACAGGGGGGGCAATAAATTAATGGAATGGGCTGTACTCTTTTATTACCTCTGAAGAAAGGTTTATTGTTTCTTGTTGCAGGGGGTTGAATTGATTTACTGATACATTCCAAAACGTCCAAACGTCATTGATTTGCCTTTGAGTGATCAATCTGAGGAGATTTGTGTTTTTTTAGCAGATGCTGTATGACAAGCAGAGCATGTTTGTGTGTGTGTGTGTGTGTGTGTGTGTGTGTGTGTGTGTCGCTGTAATTTTCCTCCTTGTGTGCCAAATTAAACACAGCTTTATTGCGTGTTTATTTTACATTTACTGAGAAATTAACTTCTGAAGAGCAATTAATTAGGTGCCGGAAATTATGAAAATCTAAATCAATCAAACTGAAATTTCCCTCATGGTGCATCTGCAGACATGTATGTGCATTTGTAATTATGGCAAAACACACATTTTGTTGGAAAAAAACAGTAATTTTTGCCTGAATGAATAAACAAATTAAACTGGTTTATGTATCTAGAGCAGACACATTAATGCATGTACACACACACACACACACATGTGCATGCACACGCTCACAACACAACACACACACACAAGCTACCAGTTGGCAGTGGGTGTTAATTGTGTTGGGCCTCAGGGCAAAAATAACATTGCACCAAAGACAGACAGTCAGAATGTGTTCTTTCTGCAGTCAGTGCCTTTCTATGAGCACAAAATGACACAATCACGTAACAATCTTAAAACACACGGTATCTCCTCCATTAGTGCTATGCTTATTAGTAATTATATATTATGTACAATATGGTAAATCTATTTATTTAACTGTTCTTTTTCTGTCTTTTCTTATTTACAGCCTATATCCCCCTGTGAGTCCCAATAGACAGTGTTTTCATGACTATATGACCGTTAATTGCTAATTAGGCTGGTGTAGCAACAGACCCCTGTGTGAGGTGATAGCACTGTGTCAGTGTACACAGAATAATTACAATGAAAGGTGTCGCAGGAGCGTGTCAACATCTGCTTCCCGTGTGGCTGTAAGACAAGAGAAGATTTTGTGAGAGGACCTCGTGCAGATGTGACAGGTTATTGGTACAGTTGTGTTTCTGATACAGACATTTTAGAGCAACAACTGAGAGAATATTTAATGGTATGAATCTTTTCATGAATAAACTCATTTTCCTTCCTTCATATAGAAACTTATACAATAAGTACTTGTGTTATTTAAATGGACAGTTCACCCCAAAATTAAAAATAAATATCCTCTCTCTTACTGGTAGTGCTATTTATCCATCTAGATTGTTTTGTAGAAACTGCTCACAACAAGGTCTCAGTCTAACTTGCTCTGTTCTGCTCAGTGGTCACGATCATTTCTTCAAGTCTGTGCCCACTGCTCAGTTTTTTATTTTAAGGATGCACCCAAATCTGTGTACATTATTCGGGAAAGCACAAATAATGCAATAGAAACACATTTCCTCTATCCGAAGTCCACCATTACCTCTGCATGATTAAAAAAGGTTGCATCTACCTTAATCAATCACTGATTTAATGCACAAAGATTATTCCCTTCAAGGGAAGGACATTAATTATATATATGCATTGTTGAGTTTCTATTTCTAATGCAAAACAGAATCTTTAAATTTATTAAACATTTTTAAGATTTAGTTAGTTTAAAAAGAGAGACACATGAAAAGTACAATGTGGAAATACATTTCATAGTTAATTATATGGCTATAATGAATAATATTGTGCTTTAACATATTAGGTTATAAAATAATATATTTGCCCAATTTAACATGATTTCCAGTATAAACCACGGCCAATTCTGGTCAACTACAGTGACAGATAGTTTTGTTGCACCTCTAGTTTGTTTTTGTTTTTCCAGTCTATATGTCATGGTTTTTATTTTGTCTTACTGGCCAGAAAAATGTAGCTACAAGGTTTGAATGTAAATTCAAATTGTGGACCTACTCAGGAGTGAAGTATAAATTTAAAAAGTAGATTACGTAGAGTAATTCATAAAGTTAGAGTAAAATTACAGACTTGAAAATATACTCATGAAAGTACAAGTACCCAAAACATGACTTAATTACAGTCATTTGAGTAGTTGTAATTTGTTCCAGCCCTGGAAACAATCAAATGAACTTTTTGCATGAAGAATCCATGAACTAATGTAATGTTGGTAAAAAACAAAAAAACAAAAAAACAAAAACAAAAACAATGTCTATGTTTGTGTGCATGCAAATCCTCAGCAGATCAGCAGTGCATCAGAGATACATTTTGAGTTGAAAGGGAAAAAAGGAAAGCGATGAAAACACCAAACAGCGTCGGTTTTGGCATCACGTTCCTGCAGCACGAATGTCACATACGTACTGTGCAAAGTGTTTCTCATTCCAGAGACAGCTTTACCTTTAATTCATTTTAAATATACCTGTGTGTGACACACAAGAATTTTGTGAGGCTAAAACAAACAGAGGAAGAGGTTACAGAGGAAACCAGTAAAACAGGATTTAAAGTATACTGAACAACAAGGATCTTCTCATGAAATAATTGCAGCACACTGCTGTCTTATTGTGACTCTCATAAAACACACACACAAACACACGTGGCCTCACATCCCCCCACGTTCTTCTTAACTCGCTGCCTACGAAGAGCATGTGTCTGTGAGTTTGAGGTTTGTGACTACAGCACGCTGAAAAGCTTGTCTGTGGGTTGAACTATTCTGAAAACACATGTTGGTCTAATGGATTTAATATGGCTGTAAATTACAGTCAACAGAGTGCTGGAGCATCAGCACCACTCACATGGAAATGAGCACTACTTGAGTGCCTTTTAACGCTGTATTCAAAGCTTTATCACTGCTGTGTGTGTGTGTCCGTGTGTGTGCGCGCAGCTTCATTTCCATGTGTCTTTGAGTGAGTTTGCAGTCAGTTATGTCTTTGGTTATTCTGTCTCTTTCAGGTTTTTCAGAAGTCCTAAGCTTATGATTTCTTTCCATCATACACTTCATGGTTTGTTTCATGCAGATTGAATGGATTTCTTGTCACTCTGTGATTAATTTCATGCTTCATTTGAGTGGATTGTCTAATTATTCTGACAACTGCTTAAAGGTAGATTCAGTGGAATTCGTCTGAGCTGTTTGTAAATGCACCACAGAGATATTTGGTTGCTGAGTCACCTTTCCAGGATATCAAATACCAATGTTTTGCGTTGGTTAAGTGTCCCAAGCACAGCAAACATAATGAGACAATAAGGAAATGCAGACTCTTTTACTGGATCATAAAAGATGATTAAAAAAAGATTATGTTTATATGAGTCCATACATTTTTTCCCCAGAAAATGTTACATAGTTTGCCTTTTAAAAAATAGTCTTTAAAGGCTCCAGTTTTGAATTTGAACTGCAATTGGCCCTTTATTTCTTAATTCACAAAATTCACAACCTACAACATTAACACCTATTAAGCTTTCAGGCCATTAACGATCTGTTTTTTTGTTAATATACTAGACATGGGACCAAGTCATTGTTTTGCAAGGTGCAGGTTAAGTATCAGTATTTTGCAATTAAGTCCTAAGTCAAGTGACTTGACTGGTTGGGACCAGTCCCAAGTCCTAAACTTTGAATTTTGAGTTCTATGCACATCATAATGTTCTCTTCACAAAATGCAACACATTTTAACAACAGACAACTTACCGTTGTGTTTGAAAATTGTTGCGTCTCTTTCTATAATTTTCGATCCACACATTTTACACAGTCATTTGTATTTTGTTGACTAATGTATTTTTGTTTCATACAATAATGAAGTTAGAAAGATATAGAGAATGAGAAACATACATGCAGACAAGCAGAGTAAAATAAAAATAAACCAAACAACAAAAAACAACAAATAAATTAAATAAATTAAAATAGCTTCATACACAGTATATTATTATAAGATGAATATAGGTGAAAGGACTATACAAAATATGAAAATATACATAATGTAAAGATAAGACAAGTTACATTGAGGGAGTGGTGGTAAGATAACGTGCAAATTAACCAGGACTATAAGATGTGCAGTTACTATGACTATGGTAATTGAAGGTACAAACAGAGGAGTGGATCTCAGTAATTTAATGTCCGTTATTTATGGTTCTCTCCTGCAACTTGATTGGACGTTCAAACAAAGTGCATCTGGGGAATTAAGTGTGTAGTTGCTGAGAATGAATAGAATCTTTGGTGTTTAAGTCCAAGTTGCAAGTCAGTTTTGATTATGTCAAATCGAGTCTGAAGTCATGAAATTTGTGACTCGAGTCAAAGTCATGCGACTCAAGTCCACACGTCTATAATACAGAACCATTTACCATTCATGTAAGTCACATTTTAATTTAATTAAACAGTCTCCTGTGCAGGGCTACAATGCGAGAGTGAATATTTGCATGTGCGGGATGTTTGCATTTAGGTGTAAGTGTATGTGTGTGCATGACTGAGTGTGTGTGCATTTAAACTGTTGATCATGCAAGTGGTGTGAGCATGCAGGCAGATTTTAACCTGTGCCTCCGCCTCATTAGGCCTGCCTCCGTTGCCATGGTTGTCTATTAGAGCAGCAGAGATTAAAGACTCATTTACATGTGAAAGAGGAGCGAGAGGGAGGCTGCACTCTACTCACTTTAGTGTATTCTGGAGAAGAGGGTCAGATAGGGTACAAGCAAATGTTTGCAGAAGCCTTGACCAACATTTTGACCATTTACGGACATGTATGTGTGTTATTGACTCCTTCTCTGCCGTGCAGTATATCACATTATAAGCAATTTTAATACACTTAAAGGGCTGCACAATTTATTTTTGGCGTTATTGCACAAAAGTCCCACAATAACCTTTAAGCATAATATAATTCAAGTATTCTGAGACTTCTCCTCTTAGCTCTCTTTTCAAGCTTTAGAAAATCACTCTGGACAATCACAGATCAGGTTGGGTATCGATTTCATTTCTTAACAATTCTCAATTTCTATTCTTTTAGTGCTGTCCTGTATTCTTCACAGCAGAGTTGTGTAAAACACTAATTACCACAGATAGATAGATTACTAGCAGAAACACTGAGCTAAGCTAACATTTGTTAGAGAAAAGTAGCATTTTGTGGCAAGGAGTTTGCTAAATTGACAGACGCAATTAGTGCTGTTCATTTGCTGGTCAAGCAACTTCGCAATAGCTGAATAGGTTAACAGAATAAAGCTAGACTCATGATTTAATAAGTCAAATGCATGAGGAGACTGGGAGACATGCATGCAACTTGCACGTCTATAGGCAGAGTAACTAGATTGAGTGAAATCCATGTAGGAATCAATAAGCAGAATTTAAATGTTCTTAATTATTCCTTTGGAATTGTAATTTTGGAATCACTTCTTATTTGGAATTGGTTCTCAATGCCCAATACTAATTACAGGTCAGTAAGATAGTTGATTGCTGAGTTTCATTGCAAAACCTGAGACTCATCAATCAGGTATCTTCCTCTAGGCTCGCTTACTGCACCTTCAAATCAATTTGCACAACTATGTGCATAAAAATATTGATGACTGTTTGTCCTTGTGGCCTGTGGTGTGGATACACACAATGTAATCATAATCTTTAAGTGTCAAATAAGAACAATGCCCCCAAAAATCCTTTATGAAAGCTTTTACATTATGGATATCATTTATATTAATTGCATTCAGGGGATTAAATAATGGACAAAAATCCTTTGGTTTATGTTAAAGTTCTAGCTCATCTGGATATTATGTATTGTGTGTGTGCTGCACTTGTTAGTGTGAGACAGATGGAAGTTTTGCATACTGCATGTAGGCCAACATCTGGCATCCTGTCACACCTGATCCTCTAAGAAAGAAAAATAAATAAGAAGAGAAGTGAACTTGGAAGTTTGTTGAAGTTTGTCTTGGGTGACCCCAAGAGGAAAGGAAACGCTGCAGTCATTGTGGCGCTTGTTGTTCTGCAAGGTGGACTTAATGACTTTGTGCATGTAATTACCGAGGCAGTTCAGGCATGAGTCACCTCCTCTCTCTGTCTCTCTTCAATGTTCATCATGAACCAAAGCAGGAAAGGCAAAGTGGAGCACTCAGTTTCACTCTGAGTCACTCCACCGCCGTGGCTTTGACAAAAACAAGCCGCAAGAGCAACCAAGTCAATGTGTGAAGCTGCAGCACAACTGCTCAGCACAAGGCAACAAATTCACAAACACATCAACTAACCAAATAAAGGCGGTCACAGTTTATTTTACGGTAAGTTAATAAGATGTAACAGGCCAAAATTTGTATCAAACTAGACAAAAATTTGAAATAACATGTTCTTTATTAGACAGTAAACCCTTATTAGACCCTTATTAGGCTTTCTTAGAGGGTAATTAGGGACACATTTCAACAGAACTGCACTGTAAACTAAATTATTTCCCTCTGTTAAAACCTTATTAGACTTTATTTGAGGGCAATTAGGGACACATTATGACAGAATTGTTCTGTAAACTAAAGTGAAATCACATATCTACTACTGCCAATTTTAACAAAGTAAAAAAATATTTTATGTATGGATGACTGCACATACTTATTGTGATATGGCAGATTATGTGATTGGAGTCCCTAACTACCCTCTAATAAAGTCTAGTAAGGTTCCAGTAAAGGTTCTAATACGCTCTAAGAACATGTTATGTTATAGTTCTGTCTAATTTAATACCAAGTACCACTTGTTTCATCTTATTAGTGTACCGTAAAATAAAGTGTGACCATAAAGACGTATATTTCACTAAAACTGAACATCACCAAAATTTGGTGGATTCATAATGTGATTTATGCCATGTATCGCCTTCACATTATCAGTCCACACAGGCAGCGCATGAAAATCACAATAGCCTCTCCCAATAGAGAGTCTGCTAGCCATATTTTAGATTCCTAATAAGCCAAGTCTGTGGGCTACAGGCAGCAACAGACAGCAAGGAGAGAATCTTCTCCATGAATATTAATGTGTGGTACAGGGGGAGGTTGAGGGGCAGGGAGGGTGGGGAACCAAAGCCTCCTCCAAATCCTTCGCAGATAAACTGAGAGGGGAAGAGAGATGATTACATGCATGGTTTTTCACAGGGCTCCCCCAAATCTCATTTTCTGTAGTGCATTTTAATGGGATCCTCGCACACACCTCAGCCGGCTAAGTCTCTGGATGCTGCCGCTAAAGAGGGGGCCGATTATTTCCCGGCTCCCGTGAATTTTTCATGCAGCGCCACGAGGGCGAGCCATGGCGTAAGGTATTGTCACGGTTTTTTAACATGAGCAAAAACTGGGGCCTTGTCGACCCTTTGTCTTCATAATGTGCCATATGTATCAATGTCATTTAAATGCACGACTCAGACAATGGAGAGCTCGTGAGAGATGGATGAGACGAGGCGATGAGATGGGAATCAACGTCGTTCTCGGCTGCAGATGATGGACGAGGTCACCACACGCAGGCCCAGAGGGAAAAAGATTCGGACATACGTGTGACATGAAAACATGATGGAAAATTAGCTCATATGAAGAGGAATCTGCCACGTTTGGTGCAGTATTTATATTCTCTTAGAAACAAGGGTTGCAAAAGAACCATTTGCTTCCGAAGAGGCCAGTTTCTGAAGAAAACAGCTGAAACCAAAAAATAGCAGGTTTTTCTTGGGAACCAAAGTGGACGTGTCATATTGCAGAGGTTGTTGTGTACTGTGCAACACGCTCTGTTCCTTGATTACAATGGTTCCACTCAAAACTGGTGGAAATGTGGGCTGGTTCACTGGATGACACCAAGGTTCCAAGGATCTTGAACAGAACTGGTTTGAGAACTAGAGCTAATTTGGTGTAAAAGCTAATTTGGGTACAAGGTAGGTGGAACCATTACACCGAAATGTTCTCTGTAGAGCTTCTCATTAGGAGTTTTGAGCGGAACCTTTCATAGATGGTTCTGGGTATAACCCTTTATTTGAAGAACCCTTTTTGGTTCCTCTTAGCACCTTAATTTCTTAGATATTTCATTTTACAAACTGTGTTCAAGTTAACACACAAAAAATGTCGGAATGGACCTTTACTCTTGATGAACTCAGGTCACATGCCATGATTTCCAGTTTTGAAATCCTAGACCCAGACATTGATCTCTCTGTCTGTCTTGTGTTTATTGCTGATAGCCATCTGGGTGACCAGAGCACACACGAGGGACTGTTTAATTACACACCCTTTCTCCACGTGTCCATCAATAATCCAGCTGATGCAATCATTCATGTGGCCATTTCAATCAATACCTCCATGAGAACTGCAGTCAAACTCTGGGGTCATGCGACCGAGACCTAACATCAGTTTTATGGCATCGTTACTCTAGCCTTTTTACTATGTGGAGTTTACTAGCCATTTACTATCAATCTGTTGGTTAAATGGGTCCATTCATTAGACTTTATGTAGCGACTCACAAACATTAGCTGCTTTGGAAACAGGCTGAACTATAAACTTGTCATGTATGTTCTGCCGGAAGAAAAGATGTCCTCTAAACAAAAAGAACTGTTCCAACTGATTGTCAGTGTTGAGTGTGTTGAACTGTGGAAAACCAGATGTGCCTTGATCATTGAACAGACTGTGACGGTGACATGGTCATTAAACATGTGCTTGCTGACCTCAGAAGGAGGAGATCACTGGATAAAAATCAGAGCCTTCCTTGAAACGAGTTGGATCTGTGATCTGAGAGACCTACATGAACTCAAGGAGACCCTTCAAGACTGTCCTGAATAGTCACTGAACTCTCTGCACTTTATCACACAGCATTTATTATATTTATTTAAAATTTTCATGAATGTAAAGTTTTTATTTGAAAACATTAATCCTGTGTATAATATCTTGAATAGAAAGCTGGGACAGACTTTATCCCACAAGCTGAAATTTTGTCAACAACAGTAGTGATAGCGGCTTTATTCATAGCGTTTATTTAAAGCTACAATATATAACATTTCCACATGAAAAAGTCTAACAACGCCAGATCAGAAAGGTACAACAAGTAGGAGGCTTTGACCGCCAGTGAAATACCATTACTTTTAACATTTTTTCACTTACCTGGTGAGGCAGAGAGGAAAGTCCAGAGTGGGCTCTCACCTCTGGTGTCAAGCACATAGCACTGCTGGGTGCAACCTGGTCTGGGAACAGTGGCAGTTGACTTTGATTGCGGTGGTGCACCTATCAAATGATAACGCAGGAGGAGCTCAGGAGGACAGAAACCTCCACTGAAGAAGAAGAGCAGAAGATCGCTTGATCTTGATTTTCAGTATGAATACAGACCCTGAAAGCAGGCCTCACAATTTGCAACATTTTTTTGTGGACACTAGATATCAAACAAAAGCCAGGGACTGAAGAAGAGCAAGAGCCACAAAGTCTGTCTTAATATCAAGTGGTGCAGACCACCATGCAAAAAAAAAAAAAAAACTAAGTCAGTTTTCTTCTTCTCTGCAGAAACAGACCAACACACTTCAACTCTAGGTCTTGATCAGGGTCTGATGTGCTCAAAGAATAAATTTATAGCATAATTTCACCAGAAGACAGAGTGCCTTAGTATTTTTAACATGGTTGTTAGCCATCAGAGCTATGCAACGCTTCCCTCTCCCGTTATAAAAAGCCAGAGATTATATCATGCAAGTTGTAAATTCACCACTTCTGCAGAAGGCAGAAGATAACGGTATCTCTGAGCCTTGCTGGACAAAGCTACTCTTCCACCGGGCAGCTGCCTCTCAGAACTGTTCTGTCTTTGTATGTGTCATGTTTGGGAGTGTAATCCAGGCTTTTTCAGACACACCCTGGTCTCTGTCATGATATGTTTTCCCAGGATGGCAAAGGCATCTGTCCCTGATTGGCTTACTGTGATATTCTTACCCTAACCTTACGCAGTCACACTCATCATAAATTTACCCAACCCAAATGAGCCAAACCAAAAAAGGAAACAAATGCTAGCCAGTCCGAGTCAGGGTTGGACAGATCATGACTTTGCCATCCTGGGGAAAAAAATCCTCCAGGTCTGAAGCTGCCTGAACCCATGCAGACATTTTATGTCAAGTATGGGACTACTTGACATAGTGGAATGATTTTAAATGAAGAAATGATTTTTCTGAAGTGGCTCCTCTACAGAAAAAGCAGCCATAATCAGGGACATCAGGGAGACATCTACAGAGATGATATCGTGTTGAGGAATCAGCTATGTTGTCGCTTGGCAAGAGCGGGTGTGGAAATAATTATAATGTGTGCAGAATCATTGTGTTTCCTCACAACCATGAAGCATGCGTTGGTTTTCTGATCAGAAGCCTTTGAGTTTTCATAGAGGCCTTTCCGAAAAGGAGGGAATTTGTGTATGTGGCGCTAAAACAGCCTTGTTCTTCTCCTCAGCTTTCAAACATGTGCTCACAGCTCATAGTGTGTGTGTGCTGAGCTGAGCTGCTATAAACAACACGATCTGGCAGTTCTGCAGAAATATGTGAGAGCAGATGACAAGGAGTATGAGGAGGATGATGGTGTGTGTGTCTGTGTGTGTTTAGTGAGAAGTGTCAGTGTT
Source organism: Lutjanus campechanus (assembly GCA_027495735.1). Taxonomy (NCBI): domain Eukaryota; kingdom Metazoa; phylum Chordata; class Actinopteri; order Lutjaniformes; family Lutjanidae; genus Lutjanus; species Lutjanus campechanus. The sequence continues at coordinate 64,518 of JAJHUR010100472.1, read as the reverse complement.
TGCACTTGTATGCTTGAAACCGGAATTGGAATAGGGCCGTTGAGGGGTCTGACCAATCTTGGGGAGCCCACATAACCCACATGCAATGACACCTTTTCTCAGTAAGCACCACCCAGGATTTCAACTGTGTTCAAGCTAAAAAATTAGTTAATATTTGGTCTGAATGTTTATGACCTCATTTTACCCTAATTTCAACTAGTTAACATGTGGTTACAACATCAACAAGTCACAAAACACAAATTTCTTATCATTTTGGTACTTTTCAGTACTGTTTGGAACTGTTTAGTTGTAGGTTGTAAGAAAGACAAATGAACAGAAAGATGTGGCAGTTGAGTGGATCAAATACAGGACTTTGACTTCACCCATTGGGGTTCAAGACCTGTGTGTGGAAATCATTTTTTATTCTGGCTTTCAACAGAGAAATTTGTATGTAGTATCTTAAATAGGCGTTAAAGTTTCTTAATTAGACTTTAAAGTGACAATAGGCTGTTGTTTGCACATTGTAGAGGATGAAAAATGTCACTATTAAATGTGGCCTAAATGTGAACATTAAAAAAAAAAGTTCAAATAAGTTGATGAATAAACTTTAAATTAAGAACCAATTCTGACCATCTTTTCACTTGTGCTCAGTTGTCTCCCTCAAAAATCTTGTCAATGGAAAAATGCTCAGTGGGTTTTTCTCATACACTGCTTGGTTGTGTTTCTGCTGCCTGAGGTGGGTAAAGACAAGTTACATTTACTCCATTTCATGTACTCAAGCAATTTTTAATTGTCATACTTGTCAGAGTAGTTTTAATGCAGCATATTTTCTTCTCATATCAACTTGAATTACTAACACTACAGTATCTTGCAGTCTCTTACATTGCTGTTTCCATTTTTTCATATAAAATATACTAATAGTCCAACCAATCAATTGAGTGTCACACACAAATATATTAAGCATCCATACTTACTTTTTTAAGTCCACAAAAGAAACTGCATCTCTATTTGAGACTCCTAAATTCAAATTCCATGCTCCATCATGAAAAACACTTTCATTTTTGATTCGTTATTTAAGTAAATTAACCTTGTTAAAAAATTCATGGTCCATGAATACTTCTGACTAAACCCTCATTTGTGCTGTGTTGTATAAAGTGAAAACTGGTTGTAAGTTTTAAGATTTTTATTTTATTTTTTGATTTTAAGGTAAAGCTATAGTTGGTAATCCTGTGCAGAAACACTTTTTGTTATACTGGGCGAAATGGTCCTTCCATCCTGAGAGTAGTCAATACATTATGTATTGAGAAAAAGGAACGAAAAGAATCAGACCTCTGTGGCATCTACAGGCCTGTAAAAACTCTGACCAATCCCTGCCTTCCGGTTCGAGTGAAAAGAACCAATCAGATGCCTTCATGTCTCGTCCTGCCCACGCCCCCCTCTGTCCCTCCCTCCTCCCCGCGTGCGCACTCATCACGTTTCACCGTTGCCGGAAATATTCAGCACACTCCTCAGCAGTACCAAGTTAGCAGCAATGGCAGAGAAAATGCGGTCAAAAATACCACTTCCAGCGTTACTTGTAACAGCTCACCCCGCTAAACAGGCAAAGAAAGAAAGCCAGAGGCAGAAAAGGCTGCGACGAAAAAGTCTCTGGATAAAGCTAGAGGACAAACCAGAGTCAACATCGGTGCAGCCTTTGACCGGTGGAGACAACTGAGGCATCTGAAGGGCCTGAAAAGTGATGCAGAGGTTGCTGTCTTTCTGTTGGACAGGTAATTATTTGTTTTGCTTCGGGGGTATTTGTTATCTTAATGAAATATGTAACGTTTGCCAACCTAGCTACTTTTGTAGCTCGTATTAGCCCAATGCTAACATTAGCTAACTCTGTCGGTGTAAGCCGGTCGTCGGTACATACTGCTTATCTAAATTATAGGATCTGTGCTTCCTGCATGGAACATTGAGCGTTTTTACTCGACGTGGGGCGTGGTTTTGGACTGAGCACTGACGGGAGGAGGAGGAGGTGGTGGAGCTTAGAGGAGGTGCCACTTTCAAATCTTGCTAGCTCTCCAACATTACCAACTATAACTTTAATTTGAGATTTATAAATCAAAGGTGCAAATTACAAATGGGCTTCTCAGCTTAGGTAAGGTTTATGCTCTGTATGTTTTGTTAATCAGCGTAAACACACCGTCAGAAATTATTTTAAGACTAAGTTTGAGTATAAATCAACATTTGTCTACTGGTGCTCTGTTATTCGATCACAGCCATGCCTCCATGTGACTCCATTCAGAGCATCATAATGTCTGAAGCTACAACGCGACTAACATGAATGTTACAACTTTAAAACAACACAGCTAATATCTAATATTTAATATCTAATATTTAGATTAATCTGCAGCTCACATTGCAGGAGAGGAGACAACAAGCAAATGCAAATAATATTTTTGTTTGTTTGTTCTTAAATATTTACTTATTGGTGGATTTAGTTGAGTAGCCTATAATATTAATGTCTTATTTTGTGAACACACTTGTGAGATACAGTTTGGGAATATTGTCCTGGTGTATATGTGGCAGGTTATCTGTCATTTCATTGCTTATAAATACAGGTGTATGTTCACTTATTTACCTTTATCTGAGGAAGGCTCTCAGTTGAAGGTTGAAATAATCTCAAATTACTACACTACCCTACTCCCACACAGTTCTCACGTAGTTTTGTTCTCTAACTGAAGTGGTTAGTTTGATGACTACTTTTATTTCTGCTTGAGTACTGTTTTTTCCAAAGTAGCGGTACTTTTAATTGAGCTGAGTTTTACCCACCTCGGTTAGGATGGTCCAGCGTTCCTGTGTAATTTCACCTGGAGTTTTGCTGTCCTATTCCACAACAAGACATCTCTCTATTTAATCAGTGAGCTTCATCCAGATACAACAAGAAGCTTGTCTTGTTCTTTGCATAAATTTGACTGTGCGTGTTTATGTTTCGAGCAGCTATTTGGTTGTTCTGCCCCACTGACAATGAGTTATAACATTCAGAGCGACAAAAAAAGAAAAAAACAAAAATCGTACAAACAGCCCACTGTGTGCATGCATGTGTGCCTGCCTGTGCATGTGTATGTGTGTATATGTGATAAGTCAGATTCAGTGACAGAGAGGTGTGAGTGTGAGATCAGCTACTGTGCTCACTCTCAAGCTCAAAAGTGTTAGATTAACATCACACATCCCAGCCCTCTTCCATCCACTGCTCTGATAGGCTCAACCCAGGCAGTATAGCATCTACAGAGAAGTGTGTGTGTGTGTGTGTGTGTGTGTCTGTGTGTGTCTGTGTGTGGGTTCGCATGCTAGGGGAAAAGTCATGAAACTGTGGTCTCTTCCATAATTCACTTTTAGCCACTGCACCAATGAGTGTGTGTACATGTTCTGTGTTTGAATTCATACAGGGTATATATGCAGTTCAGAGGAAGAACAACAAATAATGAGGTACAAATATTTTGTAACTGTACCTAAAGGAGCAATATGTATCAATTGTGTGTGCAAAAATGAGTCCCGCAGTCCAAATGGCGAGTTGGAGCCAGAGACTGTATATTCAATAGGTTGAAATCCTATTTAATATACAATTTAGGGATCTTATGATTTATCACAGTAAATATTACAGATTTCCCCTTTAAGTAGATTAGTTCAGGCACCCGTTCCTGGTTTCAAATGCCAGTTTGTCCCCTAAGCAAAATATTTCACTTGCATAAAGCATCTTGGGTTATCTCTTACACTGCATGCGGCACGGTAGCAGTATGTATGGACAACATCTGATGCAGAACTGGCTGCAACAAGTAGAAGAAGAAAAACCCTTGATGTTATACAAATACACACCAGAAGCTCCAACAGAGACAGCAACAGCACGCCAAGTGGAATCTTTTTTATAGTTGTTCTTATAAAGCCAGTTCTGTGGGTCATAGAGCTCTTTATGTTTTTCCACCTCAACAATCAGTTTTCCCTCATCCACTTCTCAACTGAATAAACTCAACCATGGTATGACAACAAACGGGATGTGAGTAGGGTGCATTTGGTTGCTAGGGTGTTTGTGAGTGGTTGCTAAGCAGCGCGAACGGGGGACAACCTGAAGAGGTAATCCTAAAATCTTGGCTGAAAAATGATATCATGCACACAATTGAACTTTCAGCTCCTTACTTTTTAAAAACAGGCTTGTTACTTTAGTCTTAATGGATTTGAGGGGAATTATTGAGCATGTTTATTTTGTATCGTTGCGTCCCGGCTTCCCAACAACAAGATCAATTTCAATATAATGCATACGCATAGAAAAGACAATTTCGTGGTGTATCCATCAGTTCATATCATGCATGAAAGACGAAACAAGATGAAAGCAACATAAGAGACATAACAAGACCAACCCAACAGCAGAAAGAGACTGTTCCATCAGTTTTGGACAGAAACAGCCAGTAGAAATGTCCTTCAAAGGGCGACTTTTTACTTTTATACTCTGAATATATACTTTTTCACTTCTGCTTAAGAAAAAAGAAATTGAATCAGCGCTTCTTCTTTTGAATCTTTATTTTACACAAGTATCTGTGCTTCTAGTTTGGTAAAGAATGCGTACTTTTGCCACCTCTGATGCAGTTTTTGCAGAGGTATAAATAGTGACACAGTACTGTCTAAAAAAATTACACTTCAGCTGTTTGTCAACTACTGTGGACTGTTTTTGTGTGCTTTCCTGGAGGAGGGCAGTTTAGTTTCACTGTATGGTCATTGTGCAGAAATGCTGTGTTTAAGCCCTTCCCAGTCCCACAGATCAATGAAAACATGGATAAGAAGCTCATGAGGTTTGATATGACTATGTTCACATTGAGAAAACTGGATCACACTGACAGCCTGTTAGTCATCCGCTCTTCTTAGACTGCACGAACACAAAAGAGGCTCTTTACTTTGAAAACGAGCCCCAGCCTCGACCCAAGGAGTTTGGCGAGAGCTTCACCCCAACGAGGGCTCTCCAACTTGGGACACAAGGAACACAACCTTCCCTTTGTCAGTGTGGGAGCGTGAGTAAAGCTGAACAGTCACAAACTGTTACTTCAGCTGTCACCATATCTGGATCTGAAGTGCTACTCCCTTATTTCCCACCCATGGCATCCACATCTTTTTATTCCCAGAGACTATCAGCTGCAGAAGTAGTAGGTGATAGTGTGGTGGGAAAGAGTGAGCAGACTAAATCAAAACTGAAAAGAGTTTAATCAATGAGGAGATGCTTGTTTACACAAATTAAAATAATTTAAAAAATAAAATAAATAAATTTGAGAACTATTGGGACCTGGTAAGCATAAAAAAGGAGAAAACCATTCTCTGTATTCCCTAACAAACCGCTGCATTGTTTTCTAGCTAGCTGAAAAGCTAATAAAATGTTACATTGTTTGCTGGTTAGTTGCAAAGTTTTTAAAGTTATATTGTTTGTTAGCTGGCTAATAAGTTAACAAAATATTACAGTGTTTGCTAGCTTGCCCAAAAAAATAAAAGAAAAAGAAAAAAACTATTTTAAAAGTTAAAATTCTTAAAATGTAAGTTTCAAGTTAAACTTAGATCACATTTTAAATTGGAGTTTAAAGTTTTGGTGCAACAGAATTAAATCTAATTTAGACTTGGAGTAGAAAAGTGAACTGAGGTTTAGAGAGACGCTATAATTTAATCTTTCTTCATTTTAAGCTAGTTTGATGCAACATAATTTAAAGTTAAACCATGATTTTATCGGCTGCGGAGGAGGTAGTGGTGATGGTGATGGTGGGAATGATTAAGCAGGATTTGTTGTCAATCCTCAACACCGCCCCCCCCCCTCAAGCAAAGCCAGGTTCACAGCACTTCAGAGAGCAGTGAGTCATTGAGGGATTGCCAGCCGTGTCAGAGATAAAGACGATGGAGGAGGCACTGACTGACTGACAGCATGGAAAGTGTAAACACAGAGGACCTCCGGGCATCTTGTCTTTTGACATCTGTCTCTTTTCTCCCTGTGGTTTTTCTGCCTTTACTGGTGGTTGGTGGAGATTCATTTCCTCGTTTTCTTTGAATTCTCTCCTTCTGTCATCCTCTTATTCCTCCCTGCAAACCCCTCTGCTCTGAAGAAAAAAAAACCCAACTGCATTCCTCTGTGTAACCATTCCTGTCTTCTCTGCCCAGTAGGAAACTGCTGTCCAATCCATAAGTCATGATAACAATCGTCTTCCTCCTTCCCTCCTACACACACACACACACACACACTGTAACACAGGCAGTGGAAAACCTCCTCCTTGCTCAGAGCATGATGTCAGACGTCTGCTGGCTGACAGGTTTTGCCATGGGAAAAACACGCATAAGTGTGTCTAAGTGTGTGTGCACACACCACAGGGGCCTTGCAGGCACGTTGGAGTAGTCGTCCTTATGTTCCACATGTGTGTAAGCACACACTAAAGACACATCCACAACTGTAATTGAACTGTGCGCACACCAAAGGAAACCCGTAAAGAAAAGAGCCTAATTGGGTGTGAATGCTGCAAGCCATATAAATAAAAAAATAAAAAATATTATTCAGCAGCAGTTCAGCTTAGCATCAGCTTTCCAACAAATATTACGATATTCCACATCATTCTTATATTATTAATATTGTTTAACTTTTAAAGCCAGCTTTTCAACAAACCTTAACATATTCAACATAGTTTTAATGCAGTCTTTATAATATTTAACGTTTCAAGCCAAAATTGCAGCTCAGCATCAGCTTTTCAACACCCTGCATTCACACCTGCAATTTCTTTAGAAACTGTCTTCTGTAGTTTGAAAGCGATGCAGTGGATTTATTCCTTGATTTCACAGGACAAATCTCACCATGTGACATACTGATCAGGAGAAATTTTGCATTCAACACCATAAATGGCAAGAATGATTAAGCATTTATTTTTATAATGCAGTTTAAAAATCCATCTATTCCTTTTGGCCAGAACTCCAGTCCAATTTGGCCTCCCATCCTTTAGGCAGCTCTATGAAATGCCCGTTCTCCCCGTATGGTCTGCGTTATTGATTTGCCATTATGTTGTACGGGGGAGAAAATCCATGGCTCTCCCTTTAAATAACCATCACATGAGGACAAGAGAGATATATCATGGAGAAACCATATCGAATTGGAACACATGGGACGCCTGGTGTAAGCGAGGCAATCTTCTCTGTGTGTCTTATGTCTGACAAAGACGGAGCTGGTGAATTATCTTAAGCTTTGCTGAATCAGGCATTTCTCGAGACCCTGATCTGTGTGTGTGTTGTTGTGAGGAATTCCTCCTCACATAGAGGCTCAACCAACATGTCTTTATTCATATCATGCAGTGAGCATGGTTTGGGTAATGTTGATGACTTTGAAACTGGGCAAAATTCAAGCCTGAAAGTTCATTTTTGATCTTGGAAATAATAGTTCTGAACTCGAAGTGTACTTACTCATTTTTACTGGAGGTAGATGGAGTTGTGATCATACTGATGCACTAAATTTGGTTGAAAAGTGACAGTTTCTCAGACATCATCGCTAATGAACATGTTCTTATTTTTTCAAGTCTTAAAACAATACTGACATACCATCATGTTCATTATGTCCTTCCTCCTCTCCATTACAAAAAGGCATTTTGAATTTCAGCCAAATCTAACATAAAGCTTTGGTGGTCAGACTTAAAGGAAATGGGCATCATCCAAATTTACTGTGTTTTTAGAGCAAAATTCTGTTTTTGACTGGGTTGCACCAACAAAGAATATTTTAATCCAAGATTAATTCTAATCAGAGTTTAGCAAAACTAGGTTTAAAATGAGAAAATCTGCACAATCAAAATCTAATTCAGTTTAGTCAATGAATAGAGTTTAATAAATATGGAGATGCTCTCTTACTCAAGTAGTAAGTAAAAAGAAATTGAAATAAATTTGATTGCTGAATGACTTTGTAAGTACAAAAGAGGGGGGAAACAGTAACTTTGGTTGCTCTGTAGCTTGCTCCTTAAAATGATATTGTTTGTTAACTAGCTAAAAAGAAAAAAACATCATATTATTAACTAGTTAGTAAGCCTGGTTATCTTATCCATGAGGCTCGGCAGATACGCTTTAATTTCTCCTCCTTTGAGAAAAACATGTTGGCCAAATTGTTAACCGGAGGGAAATAAAGAGAAGCATGATAATACTCAGTTGGGTTGATTTCTGTCTCTTAACTGTCTTTGAGGACCTTAATTATTTTTTTCAATTAATCCAAAATAGCAGCTATTTTAAAAGTTAAACCTATTCAAGTCTAAGTTTAAAGTGAATTCTGGATCAATGTAGATGGATTTTTTAATTTTTACAACAGAATTGAAAGCAAAAAGGAATTTTGCACTAAAAAGACTCCGACTGCTTAAGTTTCATGTTTGATTATACAAAACTTAATGATGCATTCTTGCTCACAATGGGGACTGTGGATTTTGTTAGGAAGGGATCTCTTTGGTGCCAGTATGGAGAGGAGAAACAATTATAGCATCTAATTGCTCTTTCAGTGCATGTAGTGCATGGGATTTAGTGAAGGAGGAAGAGCACACGAGGAGCACCTTTACAAGTTGCTGGTTGCCTGGAAGAAAAATAAGCACCACTTGTCTTTTGACCTCGTTGTAATGATGACAAAGCAAAACCCAGAACAGGAGGCAGTTTCCAGCAACAATCCCTGGCCACACCTTTTATACCAAAATCTAAAAAAGACCACAGTTAGATGAGTTGCTGCTGCATCTACCACTTTTAAAACTCTTCTTCTAACCTCTGCAAGCACATAAGTAAGTTGCACAGTCCTGTTTGTGAGAATGTAACATTAGTCTTTGATGTTATTGCCACTAGTTTATCTTGTAGCTCATGATCCTGTTGGTCTCTTAAATTGTGTGCTTTAGAAAGCTGTTAACCTAACATAATGTCAACTTCAAAGCTAATGTTACTTTCATAATTGCAGTACACCCTAAAAAATGGAAAGTACTGAGTGAGTAATATATTAACCAGATAGTTTATTTACTGTTGCTTGAGTATGTTTCCAAAATGATAATTTTAACTTTTACTTGAGTCATCTTTTACGGGAGTAATTGTAGTTTTGCTTGAGTATAAAGAGGTATAGAGCTATAATATCATTTCAGTGCTCCATTCTCCATTGTTATTAATTAGGAGGCTTGTTATTTATCTGCACAAAATGTCAAATATAAGTGAGATTCACAAGGAGTAAGCAGATGGCAACAGTTTTCTTTAATGTTGAATGTAAAACTTAACATTTCACGACTTGCGACTCGCTTTACTTCAACAATGACTTGACTTATTTGACTCCAAGCAGTGACTCAACTTGACTGGCTTGATTGTCACGACAGCAACGTGCTTGAGTATGAGAACAGCAGCAGAGATGTAAATATGTGTCCAGGATGTCATCTAACATGTGATCAATCCATTTTTTGGTATTGATCTTGCTGACTCTAGTATCAATACTCAAAATAAGAAGTATCTGTAGTATTGATGCTTGATTGATCTGCCCACCCCCATTGTGGAAAATGGAATAGCATTTTGTGGCAAGCAGCATGGAATGAGAGCCAGGAAGCAGCTCTCAGCTATGTCAACCCCATAAAGACATTCAAGCATTTGTTCAAGTCAAAAATATGCAAAGTACAGCCCAAAGAAATGTAACAACCACCTCATTAATGGTTAAAACTATACCAGGACAAAAATGAGAGTTACCAACATAACTGAAGAGACACAAACACTAACATATAGCATCATTTGCAGTCCATCAAGCATGATGGGAAACGAAGGCCATATTTTTCACTGCAAAATGTTTTTTACATTACATACTGTAAGTTTACTGTAAATAGCTTTCGTCTAATTCCTGAACAGTCTCGGGCAGACGAAACTCGAAAAGGTTGAGAACCACTGATCTAATGCATGACTGTACACACAGAGCGCAGAGACAACAACAGAAGGGGACAATACAGGACATGCAGCAGACAAAGGGCCGTCTGTGCTGTTGTGTTCAGGAAGAGGCCTATTTCACTCTGATGTGGCGAGCTGCAGTACCTGTGACATGCACCGAGTTCCTGTGTTGAGTGTATGATGTCTGGTGCACGTGGCAGGCTGATGAGTGACGCACACACTGCACACCAGCGCTACCTGAATGAGTCCTGACAGGCTCGCCTCAGGCCATCGGTGTGGAAGTGAGAGGTGATTAGACAGCCATGTGGGTGTTATGGCTTATTGTCTGAAAAGTTCCTTATAATGTAGGATGGTTTTATTCAAATATGCATGCACAGAAGATGGGTAAACAGCCCAAGCTAGCGAGAGCCTTGGAGAGAAAAGTGACAAAGATGGAATAAGACCATGGGCTAGTAAACAATAGATAATATTGAGCGGTGCAGTCTTTGTTGATATTGTGCTGCGGACGGCAGTTTCTCAGTGATTGTCACCTTTTTGCTGAAAATGGCAGCTTGATTATCTCTCAAAATTTAATACAAATCTTAAATCCCTGTTGTGCTCTTTGCTCAAGTAAAGAAAGCTTGCTTTATCTCTCAGCTCCTCCTCTGAAGCTCCTTCTCTTTGCTCTCCACGCAGCCAATCAAAACCCCAAAGTGAATTATGATAAAAAAAGAAAAAAAAAAAGAAGCAGCAGCAGCAGCAGGGTTAACGCCTGCATGGCTGAATTTCCATATAGATAGACGAGCACATTAAACTTGTCTATCTGCGAGCTCACTGTCCATTCTTCCTCTTATTACATTTTGATGGAGAGATGGCCGCTCCATCTACATCATCAACTTGCAGCACCCCCTTTTACCCCTCCCTGCTCCCTCTTTCTCTCAATGTCGTGTTTCTATCTGCCCTGGACACTTGATTGGTTTTGAACTGGTGTTGACCCCATGAAGAGGAACCTGTGCCTGTGTTTTTTTCCTCCTGTTGTGTTCATTTGTAATTTCTGGGTTGCTATTACTCAATCTGGCCTCTTCTTCCTCCTGCAAAAGCTGCAGTTCATGATTCCTCTGTGGTTAGGAAAAAGGGGAAGAAGAAGAAGAAGGAAAAATAAAAGAAAGAAAGAAAGAAAGACAGCTCCTCATCATGGTGCTTCCAGGCTTACATGTAAATTAAAACGCAATTAAAAACAGGCAAATAAGCTGTTCCCTGGAGATGGGGAAGGGAGGAGGGAGGGGAGAGGAGGAAAACGAGGAAAGGGCTCTCAGGATAAGGGCCTGCGTCACTCATCATTAGCATGGCATTAGACTGAAGGGAGCTAAATCTGAACACTGGGTCACAGGCACATTTAGCAGGAGCTGCCACCGCAAGGTCTCCATGCCAGTGAAAATAACCACACTAACCCATGCAGAGGGAATCATTTCTGCCTTATATCAGAGGAAAAAATCCACGCAATTATTCAGTGGATTATTCAGCCATTGTTCTCTGCATGAGGCACACCATTGTGTGCTTACTATTGTGCTTCATGTACAAGCTCAGTATTGTGATTTCCTGCACAAAGCTGTGGACTATCTATCATTGATGGCATTGAATGAATAATTTCAACATACAGTAGCACTGCAGGAACAGGACGGTGCAGCTGTATCCATGCTCTCCTCCTCGCCTGTATCGCACTGCAGCTCAATACAGTATCGACAAGTCGTGCATTCAGCCGCATTCTGCCAGAATTCCACTGCACCACCTCCCTCCTCCTCCCCTGGCCTCGGCCCTCACCCCTACCACCCCCCTGTAAAGCCTGGCGCTCTGCATACAGGCCCCCCTTCATCCTCTTCCCCTCGCTCTCACAGGCACCCCCACACCTCCTGCTCAGGCTCCTGGGTAGAAGGGGGATCAATGGGGGAAGCGTATGGTGGTAGTGAGGGTGGGGGTGAACCCCACACGACGGCAGCCTTGCAGGCAAGCAGGCGGTAGGGCGCAGAGGAGAGGAGGAGGGAGGGAGGGACGGAGGGGTGTAGGAGAGCCCACCCTGGCAGAGGAGCACCCCTCTCTGCAGACCTGTCGCCTCGGTGCAACAATGGCCGTGACAATGACACTGGAGGAGGAATTTCCGCTGCCCCCTCCTCACCACCGCCACCATACAAACACGCACACACACCCACCCACACACACACACACACACCTCCCCACCCCATCTTCATAGTGCATTAAAATCTGCAGCGCCAAGATGAATGGCTTCCTAATAGCTTTCATTTGTTACAATTATCATAATTAAACATATGTCAGGGGCAGACAAAGGAAATGGGAGATTTCTGTGTTAGCACCTGAAGCAGAAGCCACTCTGCAGGCACTGGAAAGGGATCTCTATTGTTACAGCATAATTAGCCTGAATAGACTTGTATGTTGCAATCATAAAGCATATTTACAGAAGCTAATTAAAGTGCTTCTATTTCGGTGATTCAGTGAGTTTCCATCTTCTGTTTCCTGCATTCTTGTGTCTTCTGTGCATGACTTGAACAAATTGTACTTTGTATGTAATAAGGCAAAAACTATAAATAATGTCTTATTTTTAAGATAGTATTAGACCCTTTATTAGACCCTCATTAAAGGACAATAACAGAAACTTTACAACAGAACTGTAGTGTATTATTTCCCACTGTTAAACCCATATTGCACTTTTTTTAAAAGAGTAATTAGGGACACATTACAACAGAACTATTCTGTAAACTAAAGTGTATTAGACCTTTATTAGACTTTCTTAAGAGAGTAATCTGGGACACATTACAACTAAACTGTACTGTAAGCTTAACTGTATTATTCTCCACTGTTATAACCTTATTAGACTTTGTTAATTACAGACACATTACAAGAGAACTGTACTGTAAACTAAAGAACTGTCAGACCCATATTAGATTTTCTTGTAGGGTTATTATGGACACTTTACAACAGGTTCTAATGCTGCCTATTACTTCAGTGATTCAGTTTCCAAGTTTTCTGCATTCTTGTATCTTCTTTTCCATTTGTGAGCATGTTTCATGTGTATGTCTTCGCTGCATCAGCCTGTTTGATAGTGGAGCTTAATGACCGCCCGCTGAGCGCCGTGAGAATGGCTGTAGGGCCCTCTTAACATTTTTTGTACCCCCCCTCTCCTCCTCTCCTCCCCGTCCTTGTATTCTGTCCCTTAAACCAATCAACTCTTTTCTTTCCTTGTCGCTGTGGAGGAATGAATCGGATGCTCAGCCATGGCAGAGATCTTTCCTCTTCTCCTGTCTCCTTTTTGTCCCTCTCATCCTCCCTCTGCTCCTCTTTCTGCCACCCACACCTTTTTTTCTGTTCCCTTTGCCCTTTGCATCAATCACACTTTCCCAAGCTTCCCTCCTCCTTTCTCCTCATGCATCTCTCCATTCCCTCAGTTGGCACTCCTGGCACTGTGGGTGGCATGTGCCAAGGAGGGGAGGCCTGCTGGCTGCTGCCCCCCACCCCCCTAGCTGAGCCACCATTTTGTGGATCGAGTGTGAGCCAGCTGTGTGCATGCAGAGTATGAATGAAGAAAGAAATTGATGTTGCAATGAAAAAAAGGTCACAAGGCTGAGTTCCCTGTGCTTTCCTGCTGAGACCGGACCAGAGAGCAGGACTTTAACCTGACCCTGGCCCTCCTGCAGGCACGCATTTACACCCGCATAAATATACTCCACAAACATTCTTTCATGCATTCACAATCATCCCATCTCCACTCTTTCACCGTGTCGAAATCACACTCAAATCCACCAGATAATCTCTTTTAAACTCACAGGAAAAGTTGCAGCAAATATTGCAGCAACTAAATATCCTGATTTTACATGTCTCAAAGAAATATGTTTTCTCTCTTCAGAGTGGAATAAAGCATAGAAGAGGAGCATTGTTGTTGAAATAAAATGACGCTATAGGTTGTTTGCAAGAGCGCAGATCCCGTTACAACTGAGGAGGGAAAGTGGTGTACTGGGAAAGAAATACAGCCCTGGACTTATCCGCTGGGATTTATTTTGATCGCCATTTGGGCAAGAGAAGTGGAAAACAAGTTGGTTTTAGCTCCACTTCCTATGTTACTTTAAACCAAACTCCATTCTGAAAGCAGGTGTTTTATGGTAGGGACGTATTTATCACAGTAAAAACTTTAGTTACACCATCACAAATACTGCCCTCTGATTCACTTTGATTTAGAGGGAAAAGCAGCACACGTCATTTACTCAGTAACATTATTAACTAACCTGTGATGAAGTGTTTGACACTGATGTATAGTGACTAGCCTGCACAACAGTGCTTGTTTTTCAACCCACAAGATACATGAGAGGAGCATGAACAAAGCCTGCTAAAAGTCTTGTGTTTATGTGTGAATGATTTCAAAATTGGAGTCTGCTTCTATTAAATATCTATTTTTCAATCACATTATTTTAAAACAATTCATAGGGAAGTGGCCACTTCATATTCTTTTTGGAAGTTGGGGGGTGGGGGGACCTGTCCTCTTCTCCCCGCCTGGGATGTGCACCCAAGGTTGTTTTAAGAAGAGTCCCTTCCAGCAGGAGATAAAAAAAACAAAAAAAAACACGGACTGGCTGACCCTGAGTTTATCCTCATGTTTGAGATAACAGCTAGTTTGACCTTGACGGGCTGCAGCAAGGACAAAATAAACACTGAAAGGTTTCTGCAAAAGCACTCATGGAGCATTAAAAAACTCAACAATTTCTGCTCCAGACAGCCAAAGGACAAGGACAGTTTTGAGAGATATATGAACAACACTTACAACGTGTTTTTTTTGTTTGTTTTTTCTAAGGCTTTTTCATGTCGCAAAAAAAATCCTTTAAAAATTAAAGAAATACACGAGAAGCGTCTCTGTGCTGTTAAATGTGGGACTGAGCAGTTTTCACAGCGATTTCTCAACCAAATGACCTGATCGGCGCAAATGATTTTGATCAGCCAGCCTGTTCAATATCTTCATTGTTTTTGTGTGTGTCGTTTTTATTTGCCCGCAGTTTGCTTTCATCTGTCGGTGATGAACCACTCCGGGGGAGAAAAAATGGTTGATTAGCAGTCTGCGAATTTTATCAGCATCTTATATGTAAAAAGTCACAAGTGAGGTGAACAAGTGCAGAGTGGGGACATGAACTCACCTGAGCGCATTCCTGAGAGGGCGCACAGTCCTGCTGGGATCAACAACACTGTAAATATGACACATTTATAAAGAAGGAGATAAGATTGCAGTGAAGACATGCGGATATAAGAACTTCTCGGATGATTCTGGCAGTATGGATCTGATGCAGATAGACGAAATAATATTTTTAAAGAGCGAATGAATGGTGAACCTTCACACTTGATGAATGATAAATTTGGGGGGAAAATACCGCATTTTTGCGTGTTTCACTCATCAACTGATCGAATCCCACTCTGACAAAGTCTACAGATTTTTTGGAAGTATTTCCAAACATATTCAGGTGAATTATCTTCATATCGAGCTGTGATCAGACCCCGCCGACAGTCTGACTCAGGGGATTTTCTAAATGATGATCTCCGTCTTGACTCAAGGCGTCATTCCCGTCGGTACAAACACTAAATGATACATAATTTGTATTTTGGGTACCTGCTGAGTAAACAGAGCTGACGGTAAACACCTCAACACCTCTTTTTGCTCTGTAAAGCTCTCAGACATGCAGTGTGCTTTTGAATGCGCATTTCGAATCGATCAGATGTGTTCAAAAGACAAAATAATGTTTGAGGAAACGACATCTCCTTGGTGCCATTTTATCAAGAGCACGTTTGTTTGTCACAAACTTAAATTCTCTCCCTCCCTGTGTGTTTCTCTCCGTCTCTCTCTTTCTGTCTCTCCTTTCATGCTGTTGCTAGGGAAGCAGGGCGTATGCGCTCCCTGGCCGCGGCTGAAGGGCACAGGAAAAAAACAGAAATAGGGCGAAGATCGGGAGTTTTAATCGAGCATGTTTGCGACCGACAGAGTCTTAACCCCATCCTGCACCCGATTCCAGAGCAAAACTCGGGAATGAATGAGTGTAAAATGCACTATTTCGGCGCTTTTTGTCCATTGCCTTATATGGCAGGGCAGAGATATATCGTGCCTGTATTTAATAGGCTGGCCGCTGCCGCTCTGCTTAGAGGCTTCATTTTAACCCTTGTAGTGCTGAATTATTTTTAGAGTG
The DNA here is from genome assembly GCA_027495735.1 of Lutjanus campechanus. Classification (NCBI taxonomy): domain Eukaryota; kingdom Metazoa; phylum Chordata; class Actinopteri; order Lutjaniformes; family Lutjanidae; genus Lutjanus; species Lutjanus campechanus. The sequence goes on along the minus strand of JAJHUR010100472.1, from coordinate 48,415 downwards.
ATACAAGCATCGGGTTTTTTAGCTCGTTTAATTCTCTTTTGGCGCCATCGGTGCGACAAACACAAACGAATTGCACCTCTTTGATGGCAATCATGCGCACAAATCGCAATTTACGCACAGAAACGTGTTTTTGATGCGCGGTGATACAGTTTCTCTCATGTTTCTAATTAAGTGCCCATAAATCCAAGTGACTTAATGCGAATGACATTTACAGCACAGTGTACATGATGTGGTTTATGCTTTTGGATTTAAATTGTCAAGACGCAGATAGACAACCACTATTACAAGCAGTACCAGGCTGTAATGTTGATTTTAGGGGGGAAGCAGCTGAGCGCTGTGGCAGTGAAGGAGTTCACCATCAGAAAGTTGCCACAGGTAGACTGGAGGCTGCACAGCAACACTCTGCTGTGTGTCAAATTCATGGCAGTTGAGCCCAGAGGACATGGCACTGGTTTGACGATCAGAGTGTGGCTGACCTATATTTGCACGGCACAGTTAGCAGATCGAACTGAAGCCCCCGTCTGCACATCTACAACTGTGCTGCTTTAAGGGGGTCGGATATAAAAGGGGAACTTGTCTTTCATCAGCCTCAGTTAGAGGTGATAAAACATGCGTTGGTGACACGGTGGTGTGTCTTTGTTAAGCCAGTGTGCTGATAAGACTGTTTTCAACTGATGTGGAGAGGTCTGGAGATAGTTGAGCGCTGACAAAACTGGTCATTTCCAGTTTTCTCAGGTCCAGTTGGCAGCATTAAAAAGCCTGATGCAGTTATAACAGATTTTCTTATTTATATGCCCATTTTAGGGCTGTGTCTTGGCAAGAATGTGGCGACACTATATGTATCACAATACAGGGGATATATTGGCATTTATTGCTATACTATAACCAAGACAATATATTGCTTTTTTTCCATTTCATTTTAGGAAAACTGTCATAATATACAGAACAGACCACCATATGCATGAAATCTAAGTTCAAAAAGTTTTCTTTTTTATGTAGTTAGAACAGTGAAGATATCACAGTTTGGGGTGGAAACAGCACAAAATGAACCAGTGCTGCAAATCCTTGCATGTATCACAATATCACAATACAGTGTTTTTGATCGTCTATATCACAAAACATAATCTCATGACACCCATGTGCATATATTTTCTTATACTTCTATGCATCTATTTGAAATGCATCTACTGTTAATTAACATCCCCGCATGGTATGTACTTGAATCAACCACTCCAAGTGTTTTTTCCCTTCATGAATACTACATCAACTGTTGGAGGAGGAGGAGTTCCCTCCAGCTTCGCTATCGAAATCAAACTGCACAAGTGGATTTTATGCATATGTGCTGCTGTGACAGTAACGGAGTGGCTGATTTGAATTTACAGACATCCCTCCTACAGTCCAGTACGCACGGGATAAACCCAAACCTCTGTGCAAGGTCTCCACCTCCCCCTCCCCTCCTGACGTCATGCACCGAGCTGGAGCTATTGCACGAGAAGAGCAGCTCGCCGCCGCACCACCACTGTGAATATCTGTACGCTCAGAGCCAGGAGGACGGAGTGAGGAGGAGTGTGTGCAGAGGAGGGAGAGTGAGAGAGGTGGAGGGAATACAGTTGGATTTGGATACAACTGGAAAACTACCAAGCGCGCACAGCACGCACCGAGCGGGAGGCACATCGACGGTGCTGGAGCCAACATCTACTTCACCTACTACCCCTATTCGTCCCCCTGCGATCGGCTCGGATTCAGGCGAGAATGGAGCTCCCCGCCGCCGGAGAGCACGTCTTTGCGGTGGAGGGCATCGAAAAGAAGCGCATCCGCAAGGTAACAGAGGGAGCGTGTTTGCAAAAAGCGCTCCGGACGTTTGACATGAGCCTCACCAACATTTTTTTCTCTCCTTCTCCTCCACCATCACAGGGCAAGATAGAGTACCTGGTCAAGTGGCGAGGCTGGTCTCCTAAGTAAGTCCGAATGCAACATTTCCAATCACTGAGAAAACATGCATCATAAATTTGCAACAAAATCAAGTGTAGTTACTTAAAAATGGCATTCATCAAGGGCGTGCATGCACTGTGTGTGTACAGTGTGTGTATGTGTGTGTGTGTGTGTGTGTGTGTGTGTGTGTGTGTAAACTGGGAGAGCGCGGTCGGTATGTGTTTCAGTGTATCCGCGGATGCCTTCACTAATTTATGCGAGGGAAGGGGGTAGGCACAGCCATGTAATCCCGTTTTAATTATTTCTGCTCTGCCAGCGAATTTACGAGACAGTGGTGTTAAAATGGCCGACTGTATGTTGGTGCTGGAGGACCAGTTGGAGAGCACATACACAGAATATTTGTTTGTCTTTGCTCTGCAGTTGCACGTCCTCACGGTTGATCTGCTGCAGCGGGGATCTGACGAATAGTAGTTATTTATCTTGGAGTAAAAATCCACAAAAACACATCTTTTGACATTAAAGTACATTACCTGTCCACTCTTTACGGGCTGTACAGCTATGGTGAAGATGTGGGAATGTGTGTGTGTGAGGGACAGAGGTTGAGGCCTGTGTGTGTGTGGCTGTGTGAGTGAGTGTCAGTTAGAAAAGGAAGTGTGCACATGTGACGGCTCTCTGACAGTTGTTTGCTCTTCGTCTCTGCAGATACAACACATGGGAACCAGAGGAGAACATCCTTGACCCGCGGCTCCTCGTCGCGTTTCAACACAGGTGAGAGAGATGTGGACTTCGGACGAGGCCGCGCAGCCTCCACTTCAGCCATGACCATATATGGGCATGGGAGGAGGGGCGCTCCAGTAACTCTATCACTGATTCCCCCCCCCCCCCCCCCCCCCCCCCCCCCCCCCCCCTCTTCCTCCTCCTCCCCACAGGACTGTCTCTAGGGGAAAAGGCTGGGGATGTGGTAGTGAGAATTCCTAAATCATGCTAATGGAAACGATCGGACACGCGGAAATCTGCATAAATGTGTGTTATAAATTGCAACAAATGATCGTATTACGTAATTTTGCGTCAGGAATCAGACGGCCCGTTGCACACCGTGACCCAGTTTCACACAGAGAACCGAGAAAGTGCATGATGGACCAGTGAAAATGGAAACAAACAAACTACAAATATTTGCTTATTATTATATTTTTAGCAGTTAATTTGTTTTGCAAATGCTAAGCCTTGACTGCACAGGTGCAGTTCGTTGTGGTTTCATATGAGGAGGCCAAACTGCTGCCAGATTAGATTCTCATCACTACAAGAGCTGCAATGATTAGTCGATTAAAGCCTTAAAATGCAACATTTTCCAAAAAAAAAATAAAAAATTATAGACTCATATAAGCATAATCCCTTTCAGTCGTCCCTTATGACCCACTGAATGTGTGTGGTGGCTGCATCTACACAGATCCTGTCCTCTGCCTGTGTTTCCTTATCATGCATCATTATTATGCTTATTATGGTATTGGACGTCCTGGGAATGAGACTCAACAATCAGCTTTTTTTCTGGACAAATCATCCTGATTCTACCTTTAATTGTTCAGTTGACTGAAAGAAAATGAGCTGCCAGCGATTTCTGATAATCAATTAATCACTTAAGTCATTTTCCAAGCAAAAAAGGGCAATCATTTTCTGGTTCCAGGTTTTTAAATGTAAGAATCTGCAGCTCGTCTTTGTCATTCATGATAGCAAGTGATGAGTGTTAAGGTTTTGGACTGTTGGACACAAGAATAAGTCCGGACTTACATTTCTTATAAATATATCTCAGTATTTTTAGGCTGTTCTGTGATTTGTTATCTATCTCAATAGACACAAGTTTTCTAAAATAACATGTTGATATGGCAACAATACTGTAGGAATGACTGTTGGTTCTTTCACAAAATATTAACACAATAATAGTGGTAAAAGCAAATAATTTAACAGCTAGAACAGTCCGAGAAGTTCAAAAAATTATGTCACTGTCCTGCAATGCAGCCTTTATAACCAGGAAAAGACAACACTTATGTCAGGGTATAACAATATCTAAAATCTAAGATGATATCTAGTCTCATATCACAATAGCCATACAATATTAGTATATTACCCCAGTAAAGCCTCAGCAGAACAGGTGCAGTTTGTTGTGGTTTCATGTGAGGAGGCCAATACATCCAAAAGACATGTATTGAACATCTTGTCCTATGTTGAAAAGACGTCCCCTGAAGAGGCAGAGTGAAGTTTTAATGACATCCTCTGAATCTCCGATGTTGATGTCCACAGGAGTGTTAGCCATAATTTAGCACATAAAACTCTCTATCCGATGACAACAATAAATATGTTAATAAATTATGTGTATTATTTATTAGCTTAATCACAAATTAAAAAAATATTTAATTGATTGCATGTTTATTAGCGCCACAGTTCTTGCTCGTCCATAAATGTCCAAAAATCTCCTTTAGCCAGACATCCAGATATTGAATCTGATTTACACATCATGCAGACATACACATGTGGTCCTGGAGTGATGCAATATAGACATGATCTGCACATCTCTTGCTTGCTAGTCAAGTAACAATTACTCAATCAAAAAAAAAAAAAAAACATAGTTGCAAAACATTTTTATAATCAAATAATCATTTCAGTGATTTTTCAGTGGTTTTGGACTGTTGGTTGAACTAAAGAAACAATTTGAAAATGTAACCTTGGGAAAACTGTTCAACAAGACTAGTTTTGACACATCGTCACAGAGCAACTTCTGCCTTTATTTTGCTATTTAACCTTGTGGACACAAAATATTGCATCTTGGATGCATAAAAGGTTCAACCTGCTGTCAGTTTGGGGTCAGCAGTAGGCTTAATAATGGCCTGTAAAATAATCAGAAAGGCATAAATGTCAGTCTCAGAGGTTGAGATGCTAATGAATACAAATGCTGCTGTCATTTCAGCCCTGCAGCACATGCACGACCATATCTTGTCTGGACCCATGAGGCCTTTGAGATACACTCTCTCTGTAGGCCATCAGGCCGCTCGTGGGACCGGGTAAAGACATGATGGCTGGGGAAAGGAATTCGCATTTCTGAAAAGGCTAATTGACACGCAGTGCTCTCCAGCGTTTCCAGTGTACCGCTCTCATATTCCCCCACAGCCTGCCTGCCTCGCTGCCTGGCTGTGTGTGTGTGTGTGTGTGTGCCTGGCTCTGTGCTGATGGTCATGGAGTGCTGCCTCTGCACTGTGTGTGTGGATTCCTCTCTGCTCCCAGAGGATGGGGGAGGGGATCCGACGAGGGAGGCTGTAATTGCCAAATCTTCTGTGAATAGGGGTCACCCCGTTGGACGCTGTTTGAAATCGCACACATTATAGCATTAAAATGTAGACTGTTTATTGTGACAATTTTCTGGCAGCTCTGATCGTTTGAACATCTGTAGCAAGAGGCCAACAATAGGCTGGGTTTCACGCATGCCCGGTGGAGCCTACATGGAGCCGGCCTTCACCCACCGCTGGTTATTTATGAGCCAATGATGAGTCAAGGTTTATATCAGGGAGCAATATTTCACAGTGCTTGGTCTAGTCAGTGCAACTACAATAACACGTTCTGCTCTCTCCTCCCTCAATAAAAACTGCTCCAAGAGATGTTTGTTATTAGTCTGATATTTATGGCCCTGCATTTCAGAGTGTAGATGCTGTTTTGCGCAACGCACTGTGGTTTACATGTTTTCAACAGCAGCATGCATCCCAGAAGTGCTTCACAATGTTGTTTTTATCCCATATCATCCCTACCTCATGACCCTAATTAGAGATTGAATGTAAGAAGAGGAAGGGCGTGCTGAAGGAGACGGGATGTTTGAAAGGCAGGGAGAGATTTTCCCTGCTGTAGCCTTAATTGAATTTCTCCAGGATAATGAGAATATGGAATGGGCCGATTACCATGGAGAGCTATGCAAATAAGGACCATAATGCTTTGCAGCAGGTCACACGTGGGCATTCATTAGTCCTCCAAATCAAAATTCCTCTTTTGACCTTGAATAGGTGGATGAAAACGAACAAATACTCCAAATGTCAAACCTGTAATTTTCTGTGTGTTGTAATTAGATTTTTAATGTAAAAAGGTGAAACACTGCCTGTCAAATGAGATGTTTTATATGGTGCAAGAAAATGTAATTATCTTTTGTTTTCACAGAGAGAGGCAGGAGCAGCTGATGGGATATCGTAAACGGGGGCCGAAACCAAAACATCTTTTACTGCAGGTAATTATCATCTTCATCATCATCACATACATAATGGTTTCCGTGGAAAATGTCCTGCTTTTCCCATTTCACTCTATGAGAGGCCAGGAGGGGAAAGGACCCGTCAGGTGTTTTAGAGCGGTCGTCATTATGCTCAGGGATATTTATAGATGTCTTTGAGAGAGACAGAGAGGATGGGGTTCTACAGCTGAATTTGTCGCCACACTCATCACGAAACCAGACTGGTTGCCTGAGGTTATGTAAGCATTGCTCGAGTGCACTCGTTTTATCTGCATGTTCATTATTTCTTTATGCTAAATAGCACTATATGCAAAAATACAGTTTCTTTATTGCTTGTTTTTTTGAGAAACAGCTATATGTAGCATTTGCACATCCAAAAGTGAGTACTGCTGTCTAAATAGCAGTTCTACTCTATAAATTGATCAGATGTTTATAACTATCAGTCTATAGTTGATGAAAAGTCAAGCCCCTCATCCTGAAAACAAAAGCCCACTGCACTGAAAATACACACTCTGGAGATGGAGTTCAGTAACTGTCTGCATAACTGCCTGCCAGACCCCATGAACATATTGCTCATTTTAACTGTTATAAACATCTACTCCTTCTAAAAGATTATTAATGATTTGTTACGTCTCATAAACAGACACTTACTCAGTCAGCGAACATTTGGCATTAATTTGAACTCTAATAAACATGAAAGGGGCAAATCAAATGATATATCACAGCTATTTTCTGATTTAAGACAGTAAATGTTTTACATATTTCTCCTTTAAGAATCTGGAGCCAGCAAATGTTTGTCATATTTTACTGCAGTGATTAATTGATTGCCAAAATAGCAACTAAATTTTCAATCTTTTGATCAATTAATCGATTAATCTATTAATCCCACCAAACATGATGCAAGTATTTTAACTTAGCATTTCCTTAAACTCTGATGACATATTATTGTCAATTTATGATTTGTAAGAGTAAATATATGACAGATTTCTCCTTTAAAGAGAGATCTTATAACTGGAGGGTCTTTTTGCACAAAGTGAACGTTTTCTTTAATTTCCCTGTTTGCAAATGTTTCCCAGGACAAAAATAGACGACTGACAGTAGAACTCCAGCAGTGCTTTGACTATGTTAGCTGAGGCCTTTACAGGGCCGTATTCGTAGCCAAATGTGATTATATATTTTGAGAGACTCGAAGCTGATTGCTATGCAGTGTCACTCCTTAAGAGGCATACCACTCTGCCAGAGTCACACGTGGCCAGCGATCAGGGATAAAGCGTGACATGTCTGGTGGCACTTCTCTGACCTCAGGTCACAGCCAAAGCGTCTTGAGCGTTCCGCTGCAGTGCCCCTCTGACGGCCTGAGGGGTCAGCCTGTACAGGAGGAGGGGGAGGGGACAAGATGGTGGGAGGGAGATCATAAGCTGGGCGCTGATTGGATAGTTTCTGATGGGCTTCAGTGTCCTGTTAACTTAAGTTTTATCTGAATTTCAGTATGCAGATTTACAGATTTTAGCTTTAGCACTTTAGCATTTGTTTGCAACACCTTTCCTCTCATAACAGTCATTTTGTTATGGATGAGAGCAACCATACGTCACATCTTGGTCTTGACCATAATCACGCCCCCTTTTAGATGAAAACAAGCACTGTAAAAGTGGCCAGTCAGTATGTATGTCTGTGTCAAACACTTCATCACAGGTTAGTTAATGATGTTGCTGAGTAAATGTTATGTGCCTATAGAGCGAAGTGAATCAGAGAAGAGTCTTAGTGATGGTGTAACTTAAATTTTTACTGTGAAAAATATGTCTCTACCATAAAACACCTGCTTTTGGAATTCATTTTGGTTGAACGATCTGTCCACCAGGAGCACAGGGTATTTTAATTTAATAATTCACAAAGATTCAGCAGACCTACCCTCTAATAATGAACCTTGTAAGCAGAAGTGGGGCTGTTCTTCTCATCTCAGCTCATAGTAAAAGTTCATTTTATTATATCTGCATCAAAATAGAGACCTTTTAGAGCTTCATATATAGACTGGACTACAAATCAGGATATCTCATCTCTCTGTTGCTCTGATTCTTGACCATTCTTTTCTCTCTTGAGCCCACAACTTCATAAAAGTCCAATATTAAATCACTGGAGAAGCCCTTTAATGTACTCTAATGTACTTTTGCTGCCTTTTTGTTTGTATCAAAGGATTAAAGGATTACTTAAAGGGTGACACTCTATCTGTGGTGTTTTCTGGGTTTTTCTAATGGAAACTCCCACTCATCCATTAGCAAAAGCAGCAGCATATGTTAAAAGTGCTGATGCCCTCCACTTCCTCATCCTAAGGGGTTTATTTAGCAATGTCATCATGGAGAATCCTACGTCATGTCATGTGAGAAAACGTCTTTAGAAGGGCTGAGGAAACAACAAACAATAATAGACTTCCCTTTAAAGAGATCCCACAATGGCAATCCTTTATGAGGTTTCTTCATTTGGCTTATAACGTTCTTGAGTTGACAGTAAAATTTTGCTGGAAACATGTTAAACTTGGTGTGTTGTCTGTTTCTTTAAGGTACCTTCCTTTGCCAGAAGATCCAGTATTCCTGCGGGTTTCGAGGAATCATCTCAGGATGCAGAGGGAAGCCTCAAGTCCGATCCCGTCCAGGTCCAGCGGCCCCAGCCTCAGCAGTACCAGCTGAACAGCAAGAAGCACCATCAGTACCAGCCCAGCTGCCAGGAGGTGCCTGCCGACCAGCTCACCAACAGCAAGAAAAAGTTCATCTACCAGCTCAACAGCAAGAAGCACCACCACTACGAGCCTGACCTGAACATGTACGACGCACAGGCCTCCAGGCTCAAAGAGGTGGTCAAAGTTCAGGAACCAGCCAGTAAACCAGCAAATCCTGGCTGGAACTTACCGCTGGCCCTGCAGCAGAAATGGGTTCGTGACAAAGACACAGGCTGCTTGAGCAAAGTCAAAGAGTTGGCTGTGGAGGTGAGGAAACCAGCCGTTAAAGAGGCGGAGAGCGAACAAGCACTTAAACCCAATCCTAAAGACGCAACACTGCCTAGCGCTGTTAGCAGCAAAATGAAGATAATCAAGAACAAAAACAAGAATGGACGTATTGTCATTGTCATGAGCAAATATATGGACAGTAACAAGGTTCACGGAGCAAAGGGTAAACACGGGGAATCGTCCAGTGAAGAGAAACCCCAAAACTCCAAACCACTGGAGAACAATCCAGCACACACAACCAAAATATTGGATTACCCGGAGAACGGTATCCCCAAAGAGATCTGCAATGGCAGCTCTGTCCCTGCTGCAGAACATCCGATAAAGTGTTCCCAAAAGGACAGACATTTCTCCAAACCTTCGCCGAGTACAGCAGAGGAATATAACACCGAAGTGGCTCGTGGTCAGGCTGATTTACCGGACGATCTACCCCTTCAGTTGACCGCTAGCTCACCTACAACTTCATGGGCTGCTGATACCACCATCCTGACCCCTACAGCTGTCGACCACATCAGGATCCCTTCTTTTCCCAGCGACCGCAAGCGCAAGCTGTCAGATCCCGTGGAGGACAGGTGTGTTTCTAAAGCCTACCTGACTTCCAGAAGCTTCAGCGTCCCCAGCACTGTGGTCACACCACCTCAGGACAAACCTATGGACCTCCACTGTAGTGGCCCACGCCACAGTCTGACGTGTACATACGAGGTCATGGACTCCGGCAGCCAAGAGGAGCCGATGGATCTCAGCTGCCCAAAGACTAGGAAGCAGGTGGAGCCGGAGGTACAGCCGGAGCCTGAGCCTGCTGTCAAAGACACGCCTGCTGTAGTAGAGGACACACAAAAATCCACAGAGAAATCTAAAGAAGCACCTGCTAAAAAAATCTCCCCGTTTATGGGAAATATCATAATCACTGATATCACAACAAACAGTCTCACCGTCACCTTCAAGGAATACGTCTCTTTCTAAGAAACTGTTGGACTACCAGTGACTGATCGGATGATCCTGTGTAAATATGTGCATATGTAAAAACATAAGAATTTTGTATATGTGGAAATTTATAATTTATCATTCAAATTCAATATGTTTCTTATAATGTTTTATACTGTAACTCCTCTGTGACGTTGTAGCCAAGTAAGTGCCCTCGAGGATTTGAGCGAATGCATTCAGGTGGATGTATTCCACTAAAAAAAAAAAAAGAAATCAGTTTATTTGTCATATGGAGCTTAATGGGATACTTTTGCTGTTGTTTCATACCTGTACCAAACTTATATAACCTGAGATGTATGAAGGTTTATACATATTTTGTATGAATAATATCACTTATTTTGGTCCTGATAGGAGGTAGAGAGGAAGTTGTTGAGTATATGGTGATCAAAGATCAAATTGAAAGCACTTAATTACATTTTCATATGTTGGTTTGTGTCCTTGCTAGTGGAGAAGAAGCTGTGCTCTTTAAGTCTTATTTCACTGATTGTTATTCCAGACAAGTACCCTCACAATGACTTGGCATATTTTGTTGTAGGTGTGTCTGAATGCAGTGTAAACACAGAGACAACCATGTCGACAACTTAAAAGAAAGGTATTTTCTTTTGTCAGGTTTTTGTCTTGCCATTAAGCTGCGCTAAGCCATCGGTGAATATGCCATTGTTACCCGATCTATATTGCACATTTAACCATTAGCAAACATTTATGGAATAACATGTGACATGTACTTTCCCAAAGGTCAGTTACCATTAAAGGGATAGTTTGGATCATTTGAAGTGGGGTTGTTTGAGGTACTTTTTGTACAGTCGGTGTATTACCTATTGTAGATGGGAGTCGGCAGGTCTTCATTTGGGGAAACAGCAGGTGCACCAGTGTACGAAACTAAGCAATGAACTGCTGTGGACAAAAGCTGCCATTTATTAAAAAAAAGTACCGCCTGAAATCATCAGCATTAGTTTTTCACCTCTTTACCTCACCGTCAGACAGCCTTTTCTGATGGGAAAACACCGTTAGATAAGCCAAATATTGCTCTCTCCAAAGCAGCCAGACTCCCTAAGCAAAAACGTTCATTTTACCTCGCAAAACACAGGAGTTTTTGATCTACTGCTGCCTCGATCGGTTAGCGTGTTTGTGTTATTGTTCGACTATGGTGAATCCGAACTAACCTTTTAAAAGACCAAAGTCACACAAGAACACAAAGTAATAGATCAATGCAGCAGTAGACCAGAAACTCACATGTTCTGCGAGAAAAAAATGATTGATTTCACTTATGGAGTTTGGTTGGTTTGGAGAGAGCAATATTTGACTTACATAACAGTGTATTCCTGTTAGAAAAAGCTGCCTGAAGTCAAAGTGAAGAGGTGAAAATATTCTAAACACTTAAACTAATTTAGATTTTTTAAGGTGGACCCTTTTTTCCGTGGCCGAAATACATTTTGCTGCTGACCCTGTCCACAGCAGTACATTGCTTAGCTTCTGTGCTAGTATTCCTCTGGTATAAGTACCTCATACAGCCCCGTTTCAAATAATCCAAACTATCCCTTTATAAAAATGGTGCCATTTATCAAACGTGTGACTTCCCGTCAGGACGACATATTGACTCAGACCGTAATTAGGTTGTGATTTATTACCTTGTTGTTGACCTCACTTAATGTTGGGGTGACTTTAAAGATATGCTAGTCTGCTAATGTCACACAGATTAGTGATATTCATCTCATTTTGCTATTTAAGCTCATTATATGATCTGAAAACACATCAGAAAAAGCTACCAGGGTCATTAATGAGTATGTTATACTGATTAAATGTGAGTTGCAAGGCTGACTTTGTATACTGTTACATGCAATCCAATGAGTGAGAGCTGTTTTGATTATGCTGCTGAAAATTCACACGTCAGAGCTGTTGGATGTAACCTACATTTGAGTCTAAATTGCCTTCCATGCACATTTAATGCAAAACCAGTGAGAATGCTAAAATGCTATAATAAGAAGAAAAATGAAGAGTGCATATTTATTGCCGTTTAATTTGTTGTTCACAAACAATTACTGGATGTTGTCTGCATTCGCAGAAGCTGCAGGTGATTTGTCCTTTTTGGAAGATATTTTGAGTCTGTTTGCTCCGTTTTGTTCTATATTTTTTGCTTTGTTTTGTTCCTTCTTTCTTGCACTTGGTTCAAAGTCAAAACGATTGTTATAAAGTATCTTCTACCACGAGTTGGTTGACTTATTGCTGTTGGCACAGCTTATTGGATGGTATGTTCCACAATAAAGAAAGAGAAATGACCTCTGACATGTTGTCGCATTGATATGTGGTTGATATAGTATGTTGATATACTGAACTTAGTCTTTATTTCATGGGCAATCTTTTCATAGTTTGTTTTATTCCTAGCATTCCAATGAAAGATTTATGTATCATCGTTCATGCACTCTAAATCATTCACCTGGTTCAACTTTAAAATGTAAGTTTCCCTGCTGCCTTAAAGGCACAGTTCCCCCCAAATCAAACATACATATTTTCCCCCTGGCCTGTAGTGATATTCATCCATCTAGATTTTTCTGGTGTGAGTGGCACAGTTTTGGACATACCAGCCATAGAGATTTCTGGCTTCTCTCCAATATAATGGGACTAAATGACACAAGTCCTGTGTTGCTACCAGAAAAATGCATTTGAAAAAAATCAAAAATCAGTGTCTGTTTCCCAAAAACATGATCCAGTTCATGACACAACATGACCCACAGAACTTGTGAGCAGTTTCATGTAGGAACTACTTTTTTTTCTATTAGAAAGAAAGTAGTTCCAGTAGATTCTACCTCAGAGAGAAAGTAGTTCCTTCATTAAACTGCTCACAACAAGGATTATTTTGAGCAACTGGGTTGGGATTTTTGGGAAGAGACACTAGTTTAGAATTTTTTTAATGTTTTTTTGTGTGTGTTTGTGCTTGGAGCGACACAGGACTTCTGCCATTTAGTCTCATTATATTTGAGAGGAGGCATAAATCTCTACAGCCAGTATCTCTAAAACTGCAACTCACGCCAAAACAGCATAGATGGATTCTGAGCACTGTAGGCCAGAGGAAGATATGTTTTCGTCAACTGTCCCTTTAAAAATGTGAGTTAACAGAACATGGGTTGAAAAATTGGTTCAAAGTCATATAGTCTGTTTTGAAAATGTAAAACCAGTTGAAGTAAGTTAAGTGAACTTAAAGATTCAAGTTCAATAAGCTCAAGATGTTAAGTCTGCGATAATCACAGTTAGCATTGTCTTAATTAAAAGAAACAATCAAAATTTTCTTATGTGTTTTCTTCAAACTACAGAACACAGGGGTCTGAGGAGTTTTTGTTTTTTTTCCCTCAAACAATTGCATGCTGGGAAAAAAAGCTTTCAAGTCAGAACAACTCGTTTATAAGTTCTGAAGTGGTCTGAACATATGGGTTTAACTTGAGAGTATTAAAATGTATATATGTACATTAAGTTAAGGAGAAAGTATTAGTTGATTCCACTAAATTTCTGTATGATGTCTTACAGTGTTGGCATGTTGATATATTGAACTTCATCTTTATTTTATGGGCATAATTTTCATAGTTTTGTTTTCTGGCATTCCTGTGAAATATTTATGTATCATCGTTCATGTCCTGCAGTTGTTCTGAAGCCTCTCTGCTCATACAGAGAAAGAATGGAACAGTAAACACTAACTCGGTTGTGAACCGTGAATAGAAAAACAGATCGTGTTGCATAATCACAAACTATCCTGCACAAAGGGCCCTCTGTATTGCATAACTGCACTGGCCACTTGTGTTATTAAAACTTTACCCATGCATTATTTTTATATTGTAGCTCGACCCCAAGCAGGAATGTAAACACATAACATAACTGGAGCAGGAGTGCAGGGGAAGGCTTATTATGCAATTTGCAGACTCTATCAAGACGAAAGGCTTCATGGAGGGTGAGTATTTAGCCACCACACACCTTCTAAGTGTGTACAGTCCGGCACAATGTGGCAGGGAAGGGCATCAATTATGTGTCATTTAAATATAATGTGTCTGCAATAGGCTTCCTGGCATTCACACAACATTGGGCAAGTTGTGAGCTTTGTTTTCTCATGAAAGGCATGTGTCACTATGACACAGCAATTCTCCCATACAGTAAAATTTAGGGGCAAGTTTGGACCTACAGTGACACAGATACACGAGCAGAGCTTCAGATGCACATATAGCTCAACCTCTCTGAATGAACTTTAAATACTGACCTTTCGTGACATTTCCAAATGTTACTTGGCCTCCTTTCAATCTTTAGGAGGATCATTTAAAGGCCTGCAGCTCCAGGATCTGAAATACAGGCAAAGCTTGTTGTGCTGTTAAACTGGTGGAAAGATTGACTTGAATGATTTGAATGATATAAAGGCCCAGGAATGTGTGTGTGTGTGTGTGTGTGTGTGTGTGTGTGTGGTGGCTTCTTTACTTTAGTTATGGGAGTTGCTTATCAAAGAATGCTGACACAGAAACAGAAACCTTTAAGGGGAAAAACAACAAGGAAGAAAGAACTTTTTAGTCCGCGCTGTTCATAAATGCACCAGAATGATAGTTGACAGTTGAGTGTCTTGTCCAGGACTTCAAACACAGACGTTTTGGACTAGTAAAGCAGCAAAATATTGATAAAATATAAAAATACAGGCGGGGGACTAAAGATACAGACACCACCATACACTTTTGATGGGCCACAAGTGATGATTGAGAGGGTTTATGCCTTTATGAGTCTATACATTGTTTTCTAAAGGAAAATATTGCACTGATTATACTGATGCAGAGGCTGCTTTGGGGTCACTAAATTATAATCAGTGTTCTTTCTGTGTCCATTCTTGTCAAATCAGTAATGAAACGAAGAATTGCAGTTTTCCAGCATTTCCACTCTTTTTTTTTTTTAAACGAATAACCCGTCTCTCTGAACGCCCCTATGATCTGTTTTTTTGTAAGTTAAGTCATTTCTACCATGAGTGTCAACCGTTCGGCCCGCAGGACAGAACCGGTCCAGTTCGGCCCACTGGATGGCTTTGCAAAGTGGTCACCATCACTACACAGGACTACAAATTTATAGAAAACCGAGACGAAGTTGTTTGAATCATAAAGAGGTAACATAATATATTGTTATTCAGTTCCAAAAATACAGTACTGTTGTACTGACGGATTGTGGAAAAACTGAGACATTGCACGTATTTTCTTAATACTGTTCATCAACCGCTTTGTGAATGGATGGTTCATTAATTGTGAACGTTTTCACAATGCTTTTGTAGTTCTTAAAACTGAAAAGAGAAAAAAAATAGGTATTGTTAATTAGGCTAAATGTTATTATGCAAAGTTTTTTGTTGCTCCGGCCCACTCAAATTGAGCTGTATGAACTAAAACGAGTTTGACACCTCTGCTCTAAAGATACCGCATCAGATTTTATGCTTTAGAGGAGCGTAAAATCAACACCAGGACCAAAGAAAATTATTTTCAGGTCTTAAAGGCCAACAACGGGCTCCCGATGCCTTTACTGATCTGTAATCTGTGTGGATCTCTCACGAGAATTACTTCAGCTTCTATATTTAACTCATTCTCGACCTTTCACTCTTTTAAACAGACATTTCCTCTCCTCTCCTTCTCTGGGACCACGTGTTGGAGACGATCTATTAGAATAAACCGCTGAAGTGGGAAAATTAAGCGTTGATTAACTTACAGTTCAAATATCGTACACAGTGGCAACTTCATGATCGGAATAAATCTATCACTTAACAAATAAAGAATGTACTATTGTTGTTATTTGGTATGTGTTGAGCTACTGGAGTCAAATAAAGGCAAATTTATGACAATCAATAGATTAATCCAAACAGGCCCGTGGGGGAAATGTCTGAACAGTCAACCAAAGACACGCATGATTCAGCACATTTTCATTTGGAAACTGAGTTGATATAACTTGATGTGAGCAGAAAACAAAACCTATGACCACACACACACACACACACACACACACACACACACACACACAAACTGTCTGTGTATGAAGGTTATCTCCACGGGCCTTTCATGGCTTTGCACCAACTGTGAGTCAGTCATGCACCAGTAGGAAACTGAAACATCGTTGAGCAGAGGGGGGCATATTTATAGACCAAGTGTGATGTTTCACATTCCCCCTTTATCATCGTACCCTCCAGCAGCAGCAGCAGCAGCAGCAGCCTGCACAGTCTCGGTTTCATCTCCGCACACAGGACCGTGTCAGCAGCGGGATCATTTGGCTAATTTAAAGCCCTGTGTGTGACCCGGCGGAGGCCTGCTGCTCCTGCTGCTGCTCACTAAATTTAATAGTTCTCTGTAAATAGAAAAAAGTACAATGGTGATTAATTGGGGAATTGCTTTGTTGTGTTTCTCTCCAGACACACAAAGCAATAGAAATATAATCATTTAAACTGTCGTTTCTTTGTCGTTTATATAAAAGAGCTGTTAAACACAAATAGATCTAACCGAAAAACCCAAAATAGATCTAGTGTGAGAAAGCAGAGCCATGGGGGCTGTGGTGGGGTGTATCAGGATGCTTTCTAATTCAAAGCATGCGCTGAAATATATGGAAAAGCGTGCAGGTCGGAGCCGCACAGTTCCTCAACGCTTGAGGTGTGTTTTTTTTTTCTTTTTTCTTTTTTTTCTTTTCTTTTTTTGTTTCTGTGTGAGCCACCTTCAGCAGAAAATGTCGCCCGGTAAGTAGGACAGTGAACAGCGCGTGCAGCAGTTGCCCAGAAACCAGAGAGCCAATAATGTTCTTCTCACAGAGCCAGCACTGTTTATTCATGTACGGCTGTCGCCATTGCGGCTCCTGCAGACTCACTTTTCATCGACTCACAGCCAAATATGGAGAGAACCGCAGCAGCCCTCTCCTCTCAGCACCGCACCAGCCGTGCAGTCTTTCTCTCTGAACACTAACCGTGCAGCCTCATAGCCATTATAGCACCGACAGGAAATGTCGGTCTACAGCCTATGACTATCAAAATGGTGGTTCATATTTCGACGGCAGTCACAACGCATCTTTTGTCCGCGGCGCGCCCGCCTTTGTCTGCTCCACAGCGGGGAGAATTTAAACAGACAGATAGCAGCAAATATATCCTCCAGTATAGGTTATATCTTTAAACACGAGGCTGCTGCACCTCTCCACAGGACACACCGCCTCCCTGCTTGTGTTGCGATTTCATTTAACACATCTGCATCCGCAAAAATAATCCCTCATCCAATTAACCTGACAAATAATTCAATTAAAATCCCGCCTATTTACTGTCTTGGGTGCCATTTAAGGTAAACATTAAGTCATGATTTCATGGTTTATACGGCATAACTGAGAGCGCAGTTTTTAAAAAAGAGAGATAAATACATTTGTAGACAATATTTGTCTATATTTCCGAAAGTTTGCGGTAAATTCATGCCAAATATTTGCAAGTATTTCTCTCACAATGTCACCTTTAAGGTGTGAAAGCTGCAACGTCTTTTTAAATCACCACAGAAGACAAAAAAATTGCTGTCGGTCAACGGAAACTACTGGCCAGCAGACTGTTAAGTCCCAAACAGTTTGATGATGTGGAGACTTTAGACCTGCCTTATTCATTTAACAGTGAATAAATTGAGACTGCATCCATAGATTTAAAACACATATCTATATCTATTCTATATCTATATCTGGGATGAGGAAAGATAAGGATTTGGATGCTTTATTGTCAATCAAGAACATGTTGAAGATGACAGAACGAAATGATGTAGGCCAATCAGGTCCCGGTGTAGGAAATAGCAGTAATTAAAATCAAGAGAAATGCACAATAAAAACACAGTTAGAATCAAACTCAATATGTAAATCTCAGCATTAAAGTATTTTTAAAAAGACATATAATGCAGCAGTATATATATGCAGCATTGCTCAGGTTAACAGCACAATATATATATATATATATATATATATATATATATATATATATATATATATATATATATATATATATATACATATATATACATGTATCTGTGACTGCATCTCTTTGAGCTCATATAAGACAAGCTGGAAAAGACGAAAAGTCTGACTATGAAAATAATATATTTCTAGGATTGTTCCCTGCTCTATTGTGTTTAGAGCATTTTTAAAAAGAATAATTTAATTCATTTTCAACGTGGCATCTATTTGACCTTCCGTTCAGCTCAAGGATGATGTTGATGACCTAGAGGCTTTGGCAGGTGTTTAGGCTGCAAGACTAAGGTACTCTGCTGTTTCTTTTGGCGAGATGTGTAATCATTTTATATTCGTTCATCATTTACAATTAATAGCTGATGAATATGAAGAATTGCACCTGAGGCCTGCAGAAAATGTAGCTGCAGCCCAGCACTTCTTCCCCTTTTTCTTACTTCATGTGTTTGTTATTAATTTGTGTCATTAATATTCCGAGTGAATGTTCTTATCACCATCACAGTATTGTTCAACATATTTTAGAGAAGCCTGACTTCTGGGCAGAAATGAAATAATAATAATAATGATAATAATAATGATAATAATAATGATAATAATAATAATAATAATAATAATAATAATATAGTTTGCTACTGACTGAATACAAACATTTTATGTTTAATTAAATTAGAAGTCCTTCATTTTATTTGCATAAGCCAGAAACAATAAATAAAAAAATAAAGTAGAAGCAAAATTAAACATTTATGATCATAATAATAATAATAATAATAATAATAATAATAATAATAACTGTTAATAATATCCCAACAGTTGTAGGTTAAAATTTCATCTTAGAAACAACAGGCCTTCACAACCATATTTAAACAAGAATGAAGATTAAATTAAATCAAATCTTAATTGTGTGTAGATGCACAAAACATCCCATTGATTACAGAAACAGAGCTGATCCTCAATATTTTGTAGTTCATTTTATATAAAGGAGAAACAGTTGAGCAGGAACCGCTTTGCTGGATGACGTGCAATAAAACAAATTAAGTGAAATAAAGTCATTTAGACCCTGAGAATAAAAACTCATGTGAAGGCTGATAAAAAATTCTGTTTGTTTTTGAGGGAAGAAGTCGATATGAAAGCGGTCGTTTTGGACAATATTTGCTTTTCAAATCATTTTATTCGCCTTAAAAACATTTAACAGTCACTACAGTAATGAGTCTACATAAACCAACTTCCCTTCCCCGCTCAAGTGCAATTTATTTATCTATTTATCCTTTATTTTGCAAGGAAGGTCTAATTGAAATACAAGATATCTTCTTCCAGGGAAACCTGGTCGCAATAAATCCAGGTGGTGCTGCAACAAATATTCAACCGCTGAAATGATCGTTAGAAACCAACCGACTTTAAATTATTTTTATTTTTGTTTTTTTTGTTTTTTTTTCACTTTCCATTCTGTTATCAACGCAGTGATTTTGCGCTCAACACTGACTCACGTGCGCAGACAGTAAAGGTTGTGTGCCGACATGGCTTGCGTAAAATGTTAATGCGCAAAAGTCCATTTATGGTATGTCCTTACACGGGCCCTTTTCTTTATATATTCAGCACTGAAAACGGCTGGAATTGTAGGCTAAAAAATTAACTGTGTTGTCGCAGCTTGAGTTTACAAATTATTTGAAATATTCAGTTTTGAAGATACTGACTAATCAGACTCTAAGTGTGTCTGACGGGGGAGTTTTTCCCTCAAGAAGGACAGATATCTGACTATTTATGATCCTGTTAAATACAGTTTTTATGCAGCGGTTTCTGTTTGTGGGGATATTTGGATTAAATTGTTGAATTATTTATGATTTTACATATATATATAATATTTACAGATGTTTTGTGTAAATTGGTTGTGCTTGAGGATGGAACATTTGATTAAACCAGTCATTCTCCTCCCTCATTGGCTTAATTTATGTATTTTTTGAATGCTTGTGAAATTAACGTTTTTTTTTTTTCTTTTGGTTTCCACTCCACGGATCCCCTCTCGGGGCCCTCGAGGGGGGTCCGTGGAGCCGCTCCGGGAGCCTCTGACTTCGCTTGTCCCCCTGTGCCAGACATTCCTGTACAGCAGCCAGAGCAGCGGGACTCCTCCCCTCCACTCAGACACACGGAGCACGTAGCAACAACTGAGCCAATGTGCTCCACCGCGATCCGTCCTACCGACTGCGGTGCCTGGCAACAGAAAAAGACGTGATGACGTCCTCTCCAGATTGCGTATTATGGGATGTGCGGAATTAAACAACCCGAAGAGGACACGGGGAAGCCAAAAATAATAAAAGAGACAGAAATAAGCGAGGTGCATGGTGAACCATGGAGCTCTCGGCTGTTGGTGAGAGCGTCTTCGCAGCCGAGTCCATCATTAAACGGCGAATCAGACGGGTATTCGCTGCGTTTTTCAGCCGCAGGCTGTGTCTCCGCACATATTACGCAACCATTTGTTTGTCCAGCGCCGACAGGCAAACCTCTGATAACCTGACTGTATTACGAATCTGTTTTGCAGGGTCGCTGGGAATATCTCGTGAAATGGAAGGGCTGGTCTCAGAAGTGAGTATAATAGCCGAGGCTGTGAAGGACAGCGCTCCATCCTGGCCGCTCGTACAACTGCACCGCCTCACACTCTGTCGTTCTTCAGCTTGTGGATGTGTTTTTAAAACCATATCTGCTGTGTACTGTAGCTAAGCGCAGTTTATCGTTAGTCTGGTGGCTTGTGTGCAGCATTCAGGGGTTGTAACTGTCTGCGCTGCAGCCCGCTGTGATGTGTTAAAGTCCACAGTAGCTTTAGCAATGGCTGGGTTCACCATGCGTCACTGTCCGCTACGTAGTCTGTAATTGCAGCTCACGCAGCGAGATTGCTTTGGTAAAAGTATTACCCCGCGTGTGTGTACACTTTGACATATGATCCGCTTATTGTATGCTAACACACACCTCTCCTCCTCGCTGTCGGGACACAGGTACAGCACTTGGGAGCCGGAGGAAAACATTCTGGATGCACGTCTGTTCGCTGCCTTCGAGGAGAGGTGAGGGTTTGACAGCGCAGCAGTAGGCCGCTCTGCAGAACCGAGATGGCACCGCGCATTCTGGGCTACAAAAAACGTCCACAAAAATCAGACATTTAGTGTTGTTTTGAATCTTTAAATCTTATTTTTCGTAAAGGAAGTGGTAACAAGTGTCAGTGGAGCGAGATGATTCAGTTTCCAGTTGATAAAGTCGCAAGGTGTGATGTAATTTTCCATCACAAAGAGGTTATCTGCTTTACTCTGACACATTTTTTCATTTTAATTTAACCGATTTCTGACAAGAACTTTCCTAAAAAGTATAGAAAAGTCACTCCATTTGGCAGAGTTTGGCCCTTACTTGGGAAATAGTTTTTCCGATTAAATTATTTTTTAAAATGAATATTATCTTTAACTTTCTGTTCATGTGTGTTTTGACGATTCTTTTCATGATTTTCAATCACCAGGGAACGCGAAAGGGAGCTGTTCGGACCGAAAAAGAGGGGACCTAAACCTGAAACATTTCTCTTGAAGGTGGGTGAATCTTTTGATGGTTTTCATTTCATCTTGTCGCCTTTTCAGGCGGTACAGATGATGAATCATTTCCATGTTCTGACAAGTATACGGTGTTATTAATTTCGAAACTGCTACGCTGTGTTTCAGACTTCTGTACAAACTAGTAAAATGACACATGCAAACCAAACGAAAATCTCTGATTTACTCCGTGCTTTTCATGGAGTGTAGCCTATTTGGGTACAGTGATTAGACATTTTAATCACATTCCTTCAGAATCACCCAGCAGCTGTAGGACGAGGCCCTCAACAGATCCCCAGCTGTTTCTCTTAGAACTTTAAATTTCCTCAGGAGACTTCAGATTTCCATCTCTGGGAAACCTCCTCTCATAAACGCTATTTGCTCTGTCCTCAGGCCAAAGCCAAAGCCAAAGAAAAGACGTATGAATTCAGAGGAGAAGCTCCCAGAGGGATCCAGGTTTCCTATCCCATCCCGGAGCCTGTCATAACACCGAGGGCCCGGGAGGGTTTACGCGCCGTGGTTCCCACAATCTTCCCACCGAGCACGGTCAACAGAGGAGAAAGTGTCCACGTTGGATCACTGGAGCCGGAGAGGAGGCCCAGGCCCACTCCACCAGCTGCTCTGTCAGTCCAAGAATCCACCCGGATCCCCAAAAAGAGAGGCCGCAAACCGAAGGTGCATTTACATTATGATGCATATGATGGAGGCAGCTCAGCAGAGCCGGACGCCAAACGGAGCAGGCTGCTGGAGCAGTCCAAAATGCCCCGACGCTTGCACCATCACGTAGGAGAGACGTCAGATCACAGCCTCATGCAGCTGACCAAGAGGTTTGAGGAGGAGACCACGATAACACCAAAATCCTCCAGCGAGCAGAGACAGGTGGGGGGCGCGGGGTTGTCCTACAGCTGCGCATTCAGTCCAGATGTGCGCAAAAAAAGTGATCACAGGACTAGGTGTATGAGCAGGATGTCTGTTCCTCAGCTGAAGCACTCCGCGGAGCACCGGAGACATCAGGGGATGGACTGCTCTCCTGGACCTGCTGTCATCCCCGCACTGCAGGACACAGAGGACATCCACGATTCATCCGCGCCCACAGCTTCGTCCTGGACCCCCTGTTTCGCCAACGTGGACACTGTGACCGTGACAGACGTGACCATGAACTTCCTGACAGTGACCGTGAGAGAGAGCAGCACGGACAAAGGCTTTTTCAGACAGAAGAGATGAGTATGTAGGTCACAGGAGGCTAATACAATGCTTATAAATAAATGTTTAACAAGCCACTAACTAACTTGCCTACTGTAATACTATATTTTTTCTATGTACCTTTCAAACATGTACAGACAAATATTTAATACGCTGCTGAGAAAATTAAAAATGAACGTAACATTGTGAGCTTAAGGGGTGTTTTGTTGCGGGTTCTACACTCAGTATCTGTCATTTTGTTAAGATTATACATAAAGGTTTTTTTTTTTATCATTTCTTTTATAGA
Source organism: Lutjanus campechanus (assembly GCA_027495735.1). Lineage (NCBI taxonomy): Eukaryota > Metazoa > Chordata > Actinopteri > Lutjaniformes > Lutjanidae > Lutjanus > Lutjanus campechanus. The sequence goes on along the minus strand of JAJHUR010100472.1, from coordinate 25,235 downwards.
AGCTGTTCAACCATGTATTCGTTAACAATTTCAATAGAGCATTTGTGGAATAATTCCATAAGATTAACTTGGTTGTGGCAATGTTCTCTAGTAAAACAAGAATATAAAGTTACAAATGTTACAAATTTCCTGTCATGTTTTTCACCGTTTGATAAAGTCCTAAACTGAAGGTTATAATGTGCATTTTAAAAAAATCCAAACTCATTATTAGAAATGTTTTTAGGCAGCAGGATCACGTCAAATAATCGAAAATAAATCTTACTTAGAGTTAGTGGTATTTAAGAACATGAAAATTAAACTCGAACTTTGTCAACATATTTAGAGGGTTATCCCAGAGTTTCACAAAGTATTTTAGTCTTTAAGACAATACTAAATCCTGATATAAAAAACCTAGATTAAACGTTTGAACGTTTGTTATAGTATTTAGGAATACATATCAGGATCCGACCGACCTGCCAAAACCGATATTGGGGAGTAAAAAAAAAATCAGATCTTGATATAAAAAAAAGTGTTCAAAGATATATAATGGAGGCAGAATATATTACAGTTTAACAATAAACTTCATTGTCTGAAATTATATGAGGTCAGTGAAACAGCAAACTTTCACTGTTATTTTTAATAATTATAGATAACTAATATATATATGTATATGAACACAAATAAATATATATGTTTTAAACTTGAACTAAGAAAATTGACTAAATATATACAAAATGCTACCTATAAAGCTAACAAATGAAAACAATATGCACTATGTTCTGTCAAAAGAAAAGTTTTTGTATCGGTACATCAGACAACATATATGCCGATACTCATTTAGACCGATATAGCTGTGATAAGCCAGTATTGGGCCGATAAATCTGATATATCAGTCAGGCTGTGTATATTGATAATTCTGGCTGAGCAAATTTAGTTTTTTTTAAAAAAATATTGTAATAACAATTTTGGGACGAGAACTGAACAAATGCAGGAGGTTAAAAAAAAATTTTTAGAAGGTAAAATCATGTGCTCATTTGGATTTATTTAATAACTGGGCTATTCTATTTTTCTGCTGTTATTTTGTTTGAGGACACTGACATCCATACATTGATGTCCACCGAATCACTTTAAAGAACGAGGGCCTCATCTCAAGCTGAAGAAATTCTGCAGTGAATTGGCTTTTGTTTAATTTCCTATTCTTTATTTGTGGTTAAACGGCTATGAACCAACTCTCGTGAGAATAAAATATATCTTAGATCTAATAGTTAAAACTTACGAGCATATTCTTCTTGTTTCATCATAATCATCTTCATCTTGGTCACATTTCAGACGAAAAGACTGCAAAGTGCGTGTTAGGCCTTAAAGCTGCCAGCGAGTCTGGAGTGGGATGGTTTGGACCGTTTTAATTTAAGGACACTAAATGATTTAAATATTATTACTAAGTGGCACCAGTGACCCATTTGACTGCTGTATAGACAGAAAACCGCAGGATGAGCAGACTGTGACCCCGTGTTGAGTTGACTGAACTTCAAGCGCTAAACTGTCATTTTTAAAGCGCGGATCACGTGGAGGCCGTAATTTTTTCCCCCCATCAGTGACAGCGTTTCCTGACAGCACGCAATGTGCACCACGTCGGTTCATTACAGGCCTACAGTATATGAAAGATCCAGGCTGCGCTGCGTCAATAAGAGGCCACTTCTTTCAGGCACAAAGCCTCCATTCAGTTTGGCTTTGCTTTGTCTCTCTGGGACACATGAGCCAGTCTGACCATCCGGTACTCCTGTGAGGAAACTCCGTCTGGTTTCTGGCTCATCATTTTAAAATGTGAGACGACTCAGTCCACTGTAATGACAACGCTGTGTGCCAGAGGTTGTAATGGAAAATAAAGGCGAAGTTTCAACAAATGTAATTTGAAGCCGAATCATTGGGGGGGGGGGGGGAAAAAAAAAAAAAAAAAAACCGCCGCAACACGGCCCCTTTGCCAATACTAAAATGTGTCATCACAGCTGCATTTATACTAAAACGTTTTGTGAGCAGGCACGTATTTAATTAAAGTTGTGGTGACAAGATGTGATCAGATTCCAAACTTCAAGATTTGGTGATCCGAGCGGCAAAGGCTTTTCCTGCAGCTGAGACAACATCTGGCCAAATTCTCCACATGAGTGTAATTTACTCCACGACATCCCCATCCAAACCGCTTTGATCTGATGCTGCCTGAGGGCCCATATAAGCTGAACCTTGAGAGGGGCAGAAGCAGCCTGGCCTGCCTGGTTACGGTCCACAGAGTTTTACCTCCACAAGATGTCGCCACCAGCCCTGAAAGACCTTGAAACGATGCCAAATTATTTTTTTTGCACAAAAGACCCCTGCAGGCTCGAATAAAGTGAAGCTCCTCATCCTCCCAGTGGATTAATCACTGGTGAAAGCTGCTTCCAGTTTGTACTCGTCTACAATATTAGCGGCTGTTGAGTTACAGCCTCGGTGTCTGTGGGCCGTGAGCGCCTGCAGCAGCAGCAGCAGCAGACTGCATTTTGTCCTCCAGATGTGAGGGGATTGTGCGCTGCATCATCCCGCCACTAGATGAAGCTCGAGCACAGAAACACAGACGTGAGCTATATCCCCCCCCCCCTTTATTTATTTATTTATTTTTTTCAGTTGGCCTACTTTTGACACGATCTTTGGTTAATATCTCAAAATAATGACTTAACATTTCAAATAAATACGTAGCTTGCTCAAAATAATATATCTCAAAATAAGTTTCTCATGATGACTTGCAGGATCTTTATTTTTTCTTCACACTGCCTGAAAGAGGTTTCCAGAGTTGTAAGAGCAGTTAAGTCACTTTCTGAGATATTGAATCATCATTTTTTTCTCATTATTTTGAGTTCCTAAGTCATTATTTTGAGAAAGTTTCTCATTATAAGGAGAAACTCTCAAAATAATGACTGAACACTGACACGCTGACTGATTATTGTGAGATACTAAGCCATTATTTCTGAGCTATTAACCCATTATTTTCAGATAATAAGCAATTTGAGAAAGTTTTTTATTATAATGACTTGCAGGATGTTTGTTGTTTTCATCATATTGGCAGAAATGAGCTTCCAGGCAGTCAGTCAATTTATTTACTTCTAGTTACATCGAAATTTAGTGTGTCAGTTGTGCTGTTTCTCTGTAGACGAGAATAAAATATTGGCTATGAAATGCGAAGTGTATAACTGAGAAGTTGAAGTAAGTAAGTAAGCAAGTAAGTGAATTAGTGTGCAGAAAGGCGTTAACAGATGGCTGAAGGCTTTCAATCTGATTGTCTTTTTATTGAGCAAAGACAAAGAGCTGCAGAGGCCAACAGACCCCAACAACTGGATCAGTCCTAATTAGAGAGAGAGAGGGAGTGTGTGTGTGTGTGTGTGTGTGTGTGTGGTGGTGTCTGTGACAGAGAAAGGGGGGGTGGGGGCGATCTAGTGAAGCTGAATCATCGCGGTGTGGCAGCAGATGCGGTGCAGCAGCAGCAGCAGAGCACTTCGCTCTCTTGATAACTTGCAGACAAAGTTTCTAGCCATGCGCCGCCGTCCACTTGTTTCTGAATTTTTATTATCCCTGTGTGGTTGAGATGTTGCCAAATGTGATTATTTTCATGCTGGGTCTTCAGTTGCGGCACTGCGCAGCAGATCTGTGCAACTGGTCTGGAAGGTGAGGAAACTTTTCGATTGATCTGCAATATTGTATTTTTAAAAAGGGGGAAATGAGGCGGAATTGAGATGAAATTATTGAAGGCAAACTGGCCATTTGAACGGCAACGTTTTTACTGGCTTTGCTAATGTTAATAAATCATGTACTAATGCTTTATGGATCAGCTAAAATACATTTATATGAGCAACGTATGGCTGACAGCAGATCACCTGTAGCAAAATGTTTTAACACTTTAAACTTGATGATAAAAGAAACCCTTATTAATGACTTATTAATGTCTAACATTTGTAACTGCTGTTTTAATGCTTATTTAATGCTTATTGTTTTAACTTTAAAAAGTTAGTGTCTGGGCTGCCTTAATATTTTAAGTTGATTGAATTTGAAAAAAACAAGTTGAGGTATTTTTGTAACAATTCAAAACAAATAAACTTTTCTAACCAAATAAACTTGATATTAACTCAGTTTTTCTTGAAAAAACTAATAAAATAAGTCAATAAACTGAACCAACAACTGTTCAGTCACAGTGATGAACACAAATTGATGTCCTTTCACATTTTCTAAAATTTAACTTATCTTAAAATGTATCAGAGACACACAGCAGGTTTTCTTCATATGCTTTCTTCAAACTATAAAAAAAGAAAGGTCTAAGGAGAGTTTTAACTTTCAGAAAATGAATGATGTCTGTTAATATGCACCATGTTTCTTTAGAAACGTTATGAGTTGATTGGACTCTGTACAGTGCGTTTGTTCAATTTATCATTTCAAGTTAAAAGAGGAGAACTCACTGTTAACAAGTTCAGAAGCGTCCTGAAAATAAATGCTAGAAATCTTAAGTTTAATTAACTTGAATAATGAAATGTGTATTTAAGTTAATTAGTTGATTCCATTAAATTCTTATATTATTTTTCTTACAATGTACTAACCATTGATGAGCCATTAGTAACAAAGGAATTCGTGTCATACACGTAGGAGTCATTTGAATTCTGGAAACCTGTTTCACATAGTTGAATTATCAGAAAAAATCCTCGTTTTTATCTCCCCGGGTCCAGCGGTTTTGCAGCTGGTGTAGACTCCAGGATCGTTCTCCAGGTGCGGCTGCGCTGTACAGAGGGTTCGGTGCGGTGGATATACCCGGGCCAGGCTCTCCGGGTGGTCCTGGAGCCCAACTTGTCTTCCGCCCGGCGCACTACTGTCTGCATCAAACCGTCTCCGTCTTTCCGCGGAGCCAGCGTGTTCATTGAACGCACCAAAGGGGAGCTGGAGCTGCTGGTGACGGACGGCTGGCTGCAGCCCGAGCAGCAACAGGTGTTCTGTTTCCGGGCCGACGGTCCGCACAGGCCCGCCATCTATCTCCAGCCCAGCCCGCAGAGCGATGGAGCCTGGAGCAGACGCGCGATGGGCTTCAGATACGAGCTGCTGGGCAACAGGAGCGCTGCACCCAACCTGGGCCTCAGCGGGCTGCAGAGTGAGTAGAGCCTTCCTAAGTTTTATTCATTCAGTTCTTAATAGACTCATTTACAGATCTGTTATAAAACATGAAGTTACCAGGTTGTTACCCTGCAGAGACAGCCCGCAGAGAATGACCAAAAACTCTTTACTAACAACTTATTAAGCATTTATTTATGGATTACCAACATGTACCGAATAGAAAGGATAAACATAAATCAAATGGATTTTTCTCAAACTCTTTTTGGGTTATAACTGATCGATAAACCTTTGTGCATGCTAATAAGCCTTACAACGTATAAAACCTTTAAAAGGTGCTCTATTATAAAGTCTCTCTTAAGATCAGTCCTAAATAGATATATTACCACACCGATAAGTCACCCTTTATTAAGGGTTCAGTATAAGTTGTCACAAATGGCATTATTAATGGCTAATAAATCACAACTGAACTAAGTCTTTATAATAAGCTATTAATAAGGCCAGGTTATGAAAAGTCTCGTTCAGTGAGGAAGGTGTTGACCAACAACTTATTAAGCATTTATTAATGGATTATCAACACATATAACTGACTTATTGCCAAATAGAAATGTTTTTTGGTCTTATTCTGTCTTATTTCCTAATTATTATTCCTCCATATTGAACATATATTAAAGAACATACACCAAATATAAATAATACACATCAAGATCATTCTCTGTCAGTGCTTCGTAACTGATTAATAATGCATAGATGCAGGCTAACTAGCCCAGTTACAACTTATGAAGCCTTTATAAAGGGTGCCTGAGAGAAAGTGCCACCAAAAATTTTAATACAATTCCAAAGTCATTTGCGAGGGACCGGCCAGTCCTAACTCTAATAGTGATAGTTTAATTATAGACCATGCTGACTTGAGCATGCAGCTGCTGGTCAGTCTTGTGTTTTGTCTGGCTGTCTGGTTTCCATCGAGGGACAAAGCAGCAGGGACAGAGCAGACCACAGGGCGGCTGAGGGGCACCGGGCCAAGGGGCCTGAATTGAGACCACAAATACTTTTGCAGATTCCGCAAATGCCTTTTCATTGTGCATGTCTGTTTATTAGCATTTATCCATGTGTGCGGGCCTGTCCCAGTGTGGTGATGTCATTCTGTGTCCATAATAGACAGCTGCTGGTTCATCTTTTCTGCATTGCCAGTCTGGCAGAAGTGTTTGACTCCTGCAGTCTCCTGCATTGGCACGGGGTCATTCAATTAGGTAGATACAATATGAGTCAAACACGGGGTCAAGACTTGTGAGAGTTTTTTGATCTGGAGGCGGTTTGGTGGGCTGACGCTCAGAGGAGCAGCATTCCTTCATCAAACCCCTGGTTTCTTCACTCTTTGGTGAATGGAGCCGGTATGTGTGTCAAATTTTAGGCCAGTGAAGTGGTAGGGAGGAGATGTGACACCCATCTATCAATCAGTGTCAATCATAGAGCTTTGGGTCATGCATGGATTGGGAGATTATGACTGTGGGAAGTGGGAAAATTATACCTGGCAAAATGATTTGATGCAGATTTTCTTCATTTTGTATGTTGCTATTCTACATGAAAAACAAAACAAAACAAAAAAAACTACTTCCTAATTTTTTTTCACTGATTTTCTCACCACACAGCTTCATGCCGACCGTGCAATGATAAGGAACTCCTCCTGGCCATCTGCAACAGTGATTTTGGTAGGTACATAATAATTTTACTGCACTAACAACAAGATCTGTTACTCACTGTTCTATTTAAACACACTGAAAGAGCATCATTAAGTTTCTACCATTGTGGCCCCGAGAGCACAATAGTTGTGTAAGATCATTTTGACAGGTGCTATTGCACACTAGTTAATAGTTATGAAGCACACACACACACACACACACACACACACACACACACACACACACACACACACACCATTAAGCATATACAAAGTATCAAAGTATCAAAAGGCATCCTCCAGGGTGTCATACTGGGACCACTGTTCTTCTCCATATATGTAAATAATCTCTGTGACAAATGCATACTATTTTTTATGCAGATGATACAGTCACACAGATCTGTTGTTTACCCCTTCAGGAATAAAAACCCACACTTAACTCAAATGGCAAAGAGTTAATAAGATCTCAACTGCGCAAAATGTAAATGGTCACAACATACAAGTATGTGGGTATCATCACTGATCAGAACCTGTTAAGCAAATCACACACTGAAAACCTTGTTTCCAAGTCGAAATGTAAGAAATTAAGTTTCTTTTTTCAGGAAAAAAAAAATCCAGATTCTTCCTCCAGGCAACATTTTCACCTTTTTTGGATTAGTCTGATCTGCTCTTTATGAATGCACCTGAATGCACCTGCTTGTCGCATCTCCGCTGGTGCCTGTGCAACAGCTGCAACAACATATGATTCGGCAATCATCATTGCATATCTGTATATGAAAAAAATGCCACAGAAATACCCCCTCCCCTGCATAAAAGAGAAAACCTGATGGAGGTGGGTTTGCCTTTTTGAGGGCATACATAGCAAATGGCTCCGTTTTGGACATCAAGTGAGTTGAACACTTGACTCACTTACAATGGCCTATTCTCCACCCAACACATTGTTTGAGGGCCCGCTCCCACTCCCCCCATCCAATGGGCCCCAGTGCAACCACATTGCCTATCTGTCTGTATTTGCACCCCCGGAGTTCAATACACTGCAACCTGAGAGAACACATGCAAATAGAGAAAACACAAGCAAATTAATAAATCTTCACCAATTTACAACACATGCGTGGCTTTTAAAAATGCTGGAAAGTGAGTAAACACAACCAAATACAGAAATGCTGTTCCCACCATGGTTTGTGACTCATGAAGTTCTTGAAGTCAGCTCTCTGCAAGTGCTGGAAAATGTGGTAAAATGTGAGGTATTGTGTGTCCTGGTGTGTTCTTCACTTTCTGGAGTCCCATGTGTGCTACTTACACCTCTGTATTTAGGTCTCACTTTGCCGCACTTTTCTAAATGCTGTTTTGTTAAATTGGTGATTGATGTTTTCCTAATTTTCTTGTGGTTTGGCTCTTTGCAGGACCACCACATATCACAGCTATAAAGCAATGTAATGTATCTAATTTTGCCAAACTGTAAAAAGCTGAAGGAGAAAATGAATTAGATTTGTCTGAGCAGCTTCTATAAGTTACCTAAATTGTAAAGGGTGGATGTAAATGATTGTTGTCTAAGGTCCTGACATAAATGTTTCCAAATGAGAGTGAAGTGTGGAGCAATAGTTGGATCAGAAAAGGCAAAAACTGACAGTAAATCTCAGGTGTTGAAAGTATTTTAGCATAGTCAAGTATTAAATATAGTATGCAAACTTATGAACTTCTGTTTTACTTTGTTTTTTTCCATTGTATGCAACTTTGTACTTTTACTCTTCTACATTTATTTAGTGTAAAAATGTTGTAGTTTTTATTTTACTATTTTGTTAACTGTTACACTTATTAGTTCTTCTGTAGATTTTACACATAAAATACAAGATTACTTTATTAAATATGATTTAGTGTCATGAGTTAAACCAGTACAATACAAAGTAGAAATCTCCACTTGGACAAGTCACTACAACACTAAAATGTTCCTTACATATTAATGCTGTATCACATCATTCTGAGTGTTTTTGATTAGTACTTTGACATTTTCTTCTTTAAGTACTTTGCTGATAATATGCCAGTGCTATTACTTAAATAAGATTTTGAATGCAGGATCTGAAGACTTCCTCCACCAATGGTGATTCTGAGATAATGTTAAAAAATGTTCTTCTGGTCTGGTGTATGCTAGAAATCAGTAGCTTTGCTGGCAGTGCAGAGGAGGTCGAGCAGATGTGGAGGGGGAGCTGCAGAATGAGAGGGACCTGTTCTGTAGAGCAGAAGTAATAGGTCCACCGGGCTAAATGGCCCACAGAAGAAAAACAAGGACAAAACAGAGAGAGAAGAAAAAATAACATGTAGGATCTACTAAGATTTTTAGGGAATTTCTATGGACACCTTTAATCCAAAGCACAATGGTTTGTCATTGGATTTACTTAATGCATGTAATGTAAAGATTAGGAAGACAAATCCAAATACCATGTTCTGGAAATAATGTGATGGAAATGATATTGATGACAAGAATTTAATATTTGAAGTTGCTCATTATTATTTGGAAAAAGTCAGCTCTTCCTTCATCAATCACTGACTTGATTTAATGCACCAAGATTATTCAGCTGAAGGATATTTTTAAATGGCAGATGCTGTTTACATCCAGAGTGTAAATTGCCAATATGGCTATTTACACCAGTATGGCAGAGAGAAATCATGATCTTTCTCTAATTTCACACTAGACTAAAAGCTTACTCTCCAGTGCTTGACCCTTTCACCCCCTGCATCCACTTGTAAACAGGGAATTTGTTGCTATTTATAGCTAGACTAAAGGGTGTCAGGTAGCTAAAATGAAAAAGAGAGAAATAAATATATGAAAAGTACAGTAAAAGGATGTGGAAATATATTTCATAATTAATTATATGTCAATCTGAAATCATTTTGATGCTTTGAAGCCACAACAGTTAGAAAATACAACATTTACTCCATTTAACATGACTTCCAGTAAAAAAAACACATCCACTTCTGGTCTCTTATACGAAGAGACAGTTGATTGAACAGATACAAATACAAATACAAATACAAATACAGATAATGCTGTCTCTTTGCACCTCTAGTAAAGAAATGGTTCTGCTCTTTGTTCTTTCAGTGGTCCGAGGCTCCATCAGGAATGTCTCCCATGACTCTGCACGTCAGACCTCGTTGGTGGAGGTGGCAGTAGCGAGGGTGTATTGGCAGCGCAGTGGAGTGTTTGAGCAACAAGAGGACGCCCCTGGGTCATCTCGGCCCAGCTTGTCTTGGCGTGGACACATCCACACACTCCTGCAGTGCCATGTGAAGCCTGGGGATGGAGAGTTTCTCTTTATGGGGTCAGAGCACTTCGGGGAAGCTTGGTTAGGGTGTGCCCCACGATACAAAGACTTCCTGTCTGTCTACCAGACCGCCTGGGCGGCACGTCGGAATTCCTGTGACTTCCCTTTAGACTGAGGAAGTGTGTTGTTTTAGCACCACTGAGCCCTACCAGTCTCTATCCACAGGCATCCTCACCACTGTACTGGCACTGTGGGGTCCCTGTAATGTTGTCATGTGCCAGCAAGGTGGCATCCAGCATCACCAGCAGGGACCAAGCTGTTGAATTGCTGGTCAAAAAAAAAGAAAAAGACCTATTTGGAGGAGCAGAGCAGGGGCAAACAGCAGGGCCTCCTGCACTGAGACTCAGAGAGGGCCGGCCTTTGTCTCTCTCCCATCACTGCCCTCAGTCCTGGGAGACTGAGAAGGGGTTGGGTTGCTGCTCTCTCTTTGTGCTTCTCCCAGCGTCAACCGTCGCTCATTTTGCTGCCTGTGTGTGACAAGTGCCCTCTGAACTGAGGTGGGAGGGAAGACTGGAGCACGAGCATTTGTAATAGACAGTTAATCCTACACTCTTAGACATAAAGGTGCTAACTAGAACCATAAAGAGTTCTTGGACTTGTCCCTACAGGAAAAGCCTTTTTGGTTCCTGGTAGAACCTTACATAAAAGTTCCACCAAGAACCCAACGTAAAGGGTTGTACACACAACTATTTGTGAAAGGCGTCCTACAAAACCCAGGTTCTACAGAAAACGTTTATATTGTGTAATGTTTCCACCCAGAACTCTCTGCTGGGTGCAAACAAGAAACCCTTCAAAAAAGGGTTTTTAAGAAGCAAAGGATTCTGGGTAGAATCTTCACCATTCAGGGCAATCCTTTTTGGTACCCTTATTTCTAAGAGTGAGTGATTAGGCTTGGATATATATGATTGTGAAGTAATTTTTATTCTGATTAATCTGTGCAAATCCTCTTTGTTTTGTCTATTTATATCTTTTGTACTCTACACATGACTTTTGAATTTAATATTTTTGTGTTGGGATTATTGTGTTTATAATGCAAAATAAATCCTATAAAGGTTCCACTGTAATAGTGAACAATTAGTCTGGCATTTTCAGGTAGAATTTGTATATTTCTTTGTTTTTAAAATGAGGAAAATAATTTGTATTTTACAATTTTAAATCAGAAAGTCCATGGGAGGTTTTAGTAATGGAGACATTTGAAAAGCTTAGCTTGGCTTAGCTTTGACTGCATGTAATAAATCAGCTTTGTTTTTCAGAGTTTAAAAAAATCTATTTTACATGTCGAGAAGACACTAAGTTTTTAATATTTTGTCTCAAGTGGTGGACTGACACAGCAGGACCTAAACAATAAAATAACATCAGCATATAAAGCAATTTTGTGAGATTTCTGGCCAACCACTTGTCCACATAATGTCTTTCATCAGTAACTTGTGAGACAAAGTTTATTTTGCCATTTATTTTGACCTTAGCTGTTTTAATAAACTACACAAATATGAACATTTGATCTATGGATATGTGGCTTACAGCATGGTAATCAGGAGAATTGGTATCTGATACAAATCTTAGTTCATGTTGTGTTTGTCTTACGAGCCTAATAAATACAAAATACATTTTCCAACATTGTAATTTGCAAGGATTTCATTAAATTTTGACGGAGAATCTGGTCAGTGCATATATCTGTGTGTTGGATGAAGTGTTTAGAAGAGAACAGAGCTCATTAAAAGTGCATAAAAATCTAAATTTCATGAGGTCCTCAGCTTAATAAGAATGCTCTGGCCCCTTAAGACTTGGTGCTCTTTTTGATAGCTGGTTTGTTGAAGGCTTAAATGAACTTACACACCCCTTTCCCATCATTTGCTGCATAATCTCTGATTTCTGGGAAGAATGGGATTTAGAGTTGAAGTGTCCTACAAGCTTATTTAGTCCTTTTCCCTTCTGCATCCCATCTTTTCCCCTGTAATCAGATTCTTATGATAATAGGATAGCCCTACCATAAAATGAAATACAAAATCTCCTTAGATGGCCAAAGCTCTGCGCAGACTGAATTGGACGTTTCTTTTGAGCTGTGTGGCCCCTGCATCACGGTCCAAGAAGACAAATGGACAGATGTGAGGCCCCAAAGCCTGGAGATCCTCCCCCTCGGCCCCTCCCAAGAGAGGGGAACAATTAATTGACTTTTAAAGCAACTGCTTTCGTAGCCTATTCCACACTTCTCCTTGGCTGAGCAGGGCTCACAAATTGGTGTGTTGAACTTTTTATGAGGACTAAATAGCTGCCAATGAAAGTGTAAATGACTGTGTGGTGAATGGGGCCCGCACAATGGCTCTGCAGTGACAAGGCCTCCGGCAGACATAATGAGCATTGTCACGGCTGCTCTCATCTAGAAACAATCAGGGCTCATGAATCCAGAAGCCAGAGGAGGGTTGATCCCTGCCTTTTACTCTCACTCAGTCCAAACTCTTCTTGTGTAGTTCTGCTCTTGTTATTTTTCAAAATTTTCTCTATTGCTCCTCTTTGTCTGCATGTCTTTCAGTTTCACTTTAAACTTGATTTTGGTAAAACACCAAATAAAGATATTTGAACTACTCTTTTCTCATTAGCTTAACATAAATAATCACGTTCAATTTATTCAAGTTAATTAAACTTAAAACTTATTTATTTTCAGAAAACTTCTGAACTTACAAACGTGAATTCTTCTTAGTTGGAGTCTTCTGACTTGAGTTGAATGAAAATGCTGTACTGAGTTCAATCATTTCATTAAATTAAATTTCTAAAGAAACATTGATGCATATTAGCAGACTTCCAAGCATGCATTGCTTGAGAGTTAAAACTCTCCTGAGACCCTTCTTCTTATAGTATGAAGAAAACATATGTAATTGCTGTTTGTCTCTGATATATTTTAAGATAAGTCTAAACTGTCACAGTGTGAAAAGAAATCAAATTTGTTTGTAGTGTTCATCAGTGTGACCGAACAGTTGTTGGTTCAACTTAATATCTTAAGGATATTGAACCTGTTTCCTCAAGTACAACTGAATTATTACCAAGTTTATTTGACTAGTTTATTAGTTCTGAATCTTGAAAAAAATTCCTCAGCTTGTGTTTTCAAATTTTTCTTTGTTTTTAAGTTAAAACAAATAGTTCTTTACAGTGTAAATCACACAAGTTCTTTGCATGAAATGATGAACTGACTTTTTAAACTGAGAGTAGAGAAATCAAATTTGTTTGTAATGTTCATCAGTGTGACTGAAGCATCGTCAGTTCAACTTAATAGCATTTTGAACAAGTATTTTTTTCTCAAATTTATTTGATTACAAGAAATTCAACTTAAAATCACCTCAACTTGTCTTTCAAATTCAGTCAACTTAAAATCTCCAGGCAGCTTTGACGCCATTATTTTTAAGTAAACACAAATAGCTTATTTTCACAGTGTTTGTGTATAAGACATGGTTAAATCTTGCAAAAAGAGCTCATTTTGATAAATGATGGCCAAAAATCAAGCTTTCCACAAACCTTTTTTTCTTTCGACAGAAGCCCAGTTTGAAGTCTCCTCCCTCAGTATTGTCCCAGGGGGGCCACCATGTCAAATTTCTAAGCGAAATATAGCCACTCTGCAGGCTTTTGAGACCACACAATTCTCATTTCTGGGAATTCCAGCAGGCTCTCATGGGGAACGAGACCAGGAGGGCTCAGCCCGGAGCTCCTGCGTGGTGCACCGGCAGGAGTCCACCCAGACTGGGGGGTAATTGGTTTATCCCACCGCCCGGCCTGCTTTCCCATGTGGGCCACTGCTGCGGGGAGGCCCAGGGGTACAATATGGAAACAGCATGATACCCTCCAGTGCCGAACAGGCATTCACCGCTCTGGCTATAGAGACCGAGCACAGGGTACCAGGAGGACAAAGCTGAGGCAGAGATGTGTCTTGGCTTTGAAAAGGTTGCCATTTGGTCTCTTTTTAACGGTGGGCAGCATTTGTGCTTGAAAATCTGAAGTAATTGAATTGTGGCTCAAGATTGTTTTTCTATACTCAAAAGGTAATGAGTTTGAGAGTTTTTCTTAGGTTCTACATATAATTATCATCACTCAAGCACCTGTCATGCACCTGTTTGAAAACTAGATTTTCCTTAAATCAAATAAAACACAGAGTGAAGGCATTACAAGAGAGACTGGAGAGACAAGTTGACACAGTTCACTAATCGTCTACAACTCTGTTTAACTTTAACTTTGCCTAGAAGTGTGACTAGTATCATATTAACTGTAAGCTTATTATTATATTACAAGCTGTGCTTTATAATCATCAGACTCTAACACCTGTACTTTGAGAATCAAGAGTCATGTTAGCCCAAAAACAAACGTACAAAAAGGTCAATTTTTATTGTATAGCAAAGAAAGAATAATTATACACAAACATCTCAGGTGAACAGTAGAAGTTGGTCATATTTTGAATGTAGATGATGAAGCAATCTCATGATTTATCCCACTCAAGTTCATACAGGACTTCATTTCAGAATGAGTCGAGTCTTCCTGTCTCCAAGCACGAGTCTGAAAAAGCAGGAAAAGCATATTTTGTCATTTTTTCCTGTCAGTAATGATTTTTTATTATCAGTGCAGTTACATTAGGAACCTTTAAGTCACATGTGTCAAACTCAAGGCCTGTGGGCCAAATTTGGCCCAACATATAATTTTATATGGCCTGCAAGAGCCTTTAAAGAAGACGACTTGTGCAATACAAGCTGGGTGACAAAAATACAGCGTCCATAAACTGCAGAATGCATTCTGACTTTGTTATCCATGATAGATAGCATCTCAGCTGTTTCCAGCAGTGTTACACTAACCGAGTGCAAGTAACATTAATAATCACAGCTGAGCAAAATGCAGTAATTTCATTAAATGCAAATATACATTTTGGACTTGAAACCTTGCTTGTATGCTACACAAACTGAATTGCTATTTTGACTTTATTACTTTGACTTTGTCTATTTTGTTTTTTGAATAAATTGTATAATAGTTGTACACTTGAATGTCTGCTTGCCATTCATTTTCCTAGACTTCCAATTTCAGAGCTAATTATCTATTGAATCAACTGAGTTTGACACCTCTGCCTAAAGTGTATTGAGGTAATTTGCAAAAACAGACACCATTCTTAAAATGAATAAACCATCACCAGTCTGATTGATATTCCCCTGAGTGCACAATAAAAATATTCCAGGGAAATAAATTACAATCGAGATATCTGTGTGTGTTGCACCCACCGAACCAGTGCAGCTGCTATTATGCCTCCTACGATGGGCCCCACCCAGTAGACCCAGTGATAAATCCAGTAGTTGCTCACTACGGCTGGACCGAAGGCTCTGGCTGGGTTCAGACAGGTGCCAGATACATCTCCACTGATAAAACAGACAGGTATGAGATATTCAGATGAGTTTTCAGTTAAGTTGTGTCAAGAAGATGATATTTATTGTCTGTTTTGTTCCATTTGCTCCCTTTTTGGAAGAAAGACCGAACCATTACACCACAGAAGGCTTTTCTGGAGATGGTCACAGATGGGTCTAGGTATAGCCTAACCCTTTCTGTTGGTTTCTATGTAGAAGTCTCTGAAAAGGTTCCAGTTTAAAAGGTTGTGCCAGGAACCGAAAAGGGTTCTCCTATCACAACAAGCATAAGAACCCCTAATGGTAGTTAGCACCTTTATTTCTAAGGGTTTGGATTCACAATTCTTCTCCCTAATTTTTACTCACCCAGCCAAGATGTTGATGATAACAGTGCAGCCCACCATAAATGGCACCAGGGGGCTTCTGGTCTTGGCGTTGACGGCCCCTAGCAGCACCACCATGGTGACCAGGCAGGTCATGGCGATCTCTCCAAACAGAGGGCCGGCTATTTCAGCGTCTGGCTGCAGCAGAGTAAACGCGGCCCCATGGGCTTTGGCATAGTTCTCTCTCGAGGTCATCGCCTGTTGGCATCAATTCAGCCATAATTCAGCTCAATGTACACAGAAGAAAGTCTAAGACAAGAGTGTCAAACATAAAGCCTGTGGGCAAGAAATGGGCCTCCAAAGGATCCAATCCTGCTCACTGAAAAACCAATGAATACTTATTGTGGTTATATTTAAAGATATTGAACAGTGTGCAAAATATTGTCAGCACCTTTGTACAAAAATAATCCTTAAAATCTCTGTAAAATACTATATTGTTCAGTTTCTGCATAATCCAATGCATGATGATGGACTGACTGGATCTGGAAATTGCTGAAATTGCACTTATTATCCAAAGACATTTCAAGCTGTTCATCATCTGTTTTGAAAATAGATGGTTCATTAATTGCGAATGTTTTCAGACTGTATATTTATGTCTGTACACAAAAATTTGAGGGAGTTGTTTTTTTTTTAATTTATTTACTTATTTATTTTATTATGCAGTGGTTTTACTTTTCTGACCCACTTGAGATCAAATTGTGCAAAGTGTGCTCAATTTAACTAAAATGAATTTGACACAAGATGGCACCAAAAAAAATGAGACAGGTTCACCTTCGCCATGGCAGCTCCAAGTACCCCTCCAGCCAGCTGACATGCAAGGTATGGGACCACCATATACAGCTCCATCCCTCCACATAGATAGATGGCCAGGGTGAATGGGGGGTTGAAATGGGAACCACTGGAGAAGCAAAAACAGGGGAAAGCATCTGACTTTTAGTTGGTATGAGCTTTCATAGTGTTACAAAGTTCATTGTTTTATTTATATAAAAATATTTGTAAAATGATTAAGCTCGGCTGTTCCAGCTGTTGAGAAACTGTTTAATAATTGACTGCGCCTCAGTGTTTCTACATTCAGTGATATTGTCAGATGTGTCCTGTGGTTTGACTACCTGGCTCTTTTCAAAATATAAATTGAAATATAACCATCAAAAAAAGTTGTGTTGTGTATTGTACAGAAGCACTTGAAATAATTATTAATTTTCAATCACACAGATGAGCAATGTCATCAGGGAAAACCACTAAATTAAAAATGATCAAATTATAATTATCTCTACCAAATGAAGCCCAGAGAAGACCATGTCATGTGTGAGTGTGTGCGTGGGTGTGCATGACCAACGGACCTGAAACTTGTCCAGAGTTAATCTAAAAAAAACTTCTAGTTAAAAAGTGTTTTAAAATCTTGTTTCTGAAGAAAAAAAATATCATCCAACACACACACACATTATGCATGGCACAATAAACTATGTATAATCTGTAGGAGAAAAGATTTTTTTGAAAGAACATTGAAGATGAGCCTCACCTGATCTCCGCCATGCAAGCCACCATGATGGCCACAGCCAGGCCGTGCACCAGAGCTGGCTGAAGCCTCCCCGCAGCCTCCACATTCTCTATGACTGACACACACCCGATAAACACAAAGAACGTAGTTCCCACCAGTTCCCCCAAACATGGCTGAAATACCCTCTCAAATTTGTTAGGAGGTCTGGCTGGAGGTGTCTTAGCCTCAGAAGACACAAGAGACGTCCCAACTTCAGCCATCTCCATCTTCTCATCCGCCATGAGTCTTCAGTGAGGTCCGGGTGTGAGAGCTGAAGATGTGACACTGAGTGCACTGCCCTGAAGCGTGCATACAAATATCTTTATGCCTGCTAATCACATGGACTTTGGTGTGTAAAGATAGAGTCTGCCCCACTGACCTGTCATGGACCCACTGACCCTTTTTCTTATTAATCCAAGATGTTTTGTTCATCATGCCCTCTCATCACTACGACAGTGCACCTGCAAAAGGTAATTCATGCATCTGCTGACAAGTTGGTGAACTGTGCCATGTCCTGCTTAAAAATCAGCTAG
Source organism: Lutjanus campechanus (assembly GCA_027495735.1). Lineage (NCBI taxonomy): Eukaryota > Metazoa > Chordata > Actinopteri > Lutjaniformes > Lutjanidae > Lutjanus > Lutjanus campechanus. Next base: position 7,324 of record JAJHUR010100472.1, on the reverse strand, counting down.
CTTTGTCAATAATTGTTCCCTAATAACCAACATGTTTTCAGATTCTCCATGGCAGGGTCAGATCAGGACAGAGCAGAGACTATGGCAGAGACCTCTCACTAATCATGCAGTAATTTGACTAAAACACAAGTTTTCCTCTTATTTTGATTTTGATTTCAGTTCTATCAAAGTCAAGTTTCCTAAATACCAGTAATACTAAAACTGTGACCAAACAAAAAAAGAGGATGCGAGCCAGGACACTTGCTAAATATTTACCCAAGAGCAAAGTCTGTAGGTTGTTTTTAATTGGGGAAAAAAATGGCTTACTTTAAGTTAAATTGTAGATTTTCATGATACAGCAGATTTCACTTGCTAATGAATAATTTTCTACAAAACAGTCACACACTGAAGAGAAAAAAAATATACTTTACAGAACACACACAGTACATATGGCCAACCAGACAGGGTAAGATCTTTTAAAAAAGAAAACTGTAACTTTAAATCATTTGCTGTTCTTATATGATTGTTTGTTTATATATGTCAGATATATGATAACAATAATAATAATTTTTAAAAAATGCTTATGTGTCACACAAGGATCATTTTTGTTGGTGTGGTGTGTGGTGTGTTGGGAAGTTGCGACAGACCAGTAGGTGGAGATATCAAACAAAACATCATTGATCCTTGGCATGATATTTAGAGCAAGAATGTGATTTTAGGGCTTCAGCTGGACCACCTCCAAATGTTACAGTGACAAGCAGCAAATCAAACAGTCACACTGAATTAACAGATACACAGCTAGTGGTGGATGATAAACTACTAAAACTAGGTACTATAGGTAAATAAATTTGCTTTCACAGTGGCAGAAAAAGTAGAAGTTGCTTGTAAGATGTTTATTCAAATTTCAAAGGTGACAAAATATGAAAAAATCCATTGACCTGGAGTTTGTCTGTATCTCAAATATTACTGGACTCTACTGGACATATTTTTATGTGTGTGTGGACTAAGACATGAATACATGTATTTGGCCACAACTCAAGAATTTATGCACTAATTATGACAAAATTGCACACAAATGTCGAATAAGAAATTAACAGTACTGAAGAGTAACTACTTAGAGTAACTAGTCACATGTAATTAAATGTATTCCATTACAATTGGATGGGGACAAATTAATTCTAATGTTATCACTACAAAAGAAAGTATTTGCTCTCTCAAAGCTGTTTCGTGTGGCTCACTTGACTTGATTTGCTGCTCGAAAATCACAGATGGGAAACTATGCCACTAGTTGTTCTTTAACGATAATAAACCGGGGTTAAAGGACCTTGGACAAAGTTTCAGGTGTTCTCCACTCTATGCACATGGGAATGAACTGACACTACATGTTTCCCCCCATTTATTGGGCTCATATAGTCCCCATCAGTCCCATGACAAACATGGTTCATGGCTCATGGTTCATTGGTTCATTGCCCCTCTCAGATAGGCATGCCTTAGCAGTCTACACATTGTTGACCCTAATAAGCTACATTTGGCAGATAAGACAAAGGTGTCTCCAGAAGCATGGTGGACTGGTGGTCGAGTTGGGGTTCATGCTCGGAAAATGCGAAAAAGTGGTAAAGTGCCCTCTAGACTGCCCTTTCAGAGGATAAAATGTGATAAAGGAATAAAATGCAACACAGCACCAGGCTGGCCTACATGCTAAAAAAAATAGTTGATCTCTTTGTTTGTTATTGGTTAAATAAATTAATAGTTTTGTGTGGGTTTTTTATGGAGGTGGAACCATTTATGCACTTTAAGTCACATAATAAACAATTTTATTTATTTCACCATAAATGCATCACTTGTGCCCCACTGTATACAGCTGGTGGCCTTTTAATTTTTTTCGGCCCTGCCCCTCAGACAACTTGAGTCCACCACTGACATGGTGGATTATTTTTTAGCAACTATGAGCCTGAATATCATGGACTCTAAGACAAACTCCTAAGAGGAAATTTACCATTACTGTAATGCAGGAAGACTGTTGTGAGGAGTGTTGTGAGGAAATATTAATTAACATCCATTGTATTTGGGTGATGACACAAAATCTCTAGACATCTATATTATCAGATACAACTGGGGATCAGTGACAAAATATGTTTGGGGTTTTTTTTGTGTGTATTTTATTCATAAAATTCACGACAGTGCAATTCTGCTCAAATAAGATAAAAATAAATTTCCTATTTATTTTCAGAGGGTCCCATGTCATGACAGAGCAGCAGCCACAAGGTGGCAGCAGATTACTTTGAACACAGTGCTGCTCCAGTAAGACCAGTAAAGATACATTAACTGGTGGTAAAAAATGCAATTAAATGGCTGTCTAACACTTTTTGCAGCTGTTGATTTATGCATATTGATTTTCATTGGCATTATAACCTCAGTGTGATTTAAGTTCTTTCTCTCTTTTAGTTTGCTTACAATGTAGGCCTGTATCATATTCACCAAAATACAAAGACGAAGTTCTTGATTGTTTGGCATCCAAATACAAAGCCAAAATTCCTTCCTTGTAGGCTTCTGTGAAAACTTATTTGGCAATAACTTTGTTTCTGATTCTGATAACTTGACACTATATTGTGATTCTGCATCATTTACTATAGAAAACAACTTTCTATAGTCCACTAAAAGATATGTAACTGACTTTGCCATGACCATGACAGGCCAATAGCTGAGTCAATGTTTTTTCTCTCTCTTGTTCAGATATCACATGTCATCAGTTTGTCACCTGATGGAAAATGACTTGGCAACTATATTTTTAATCAACTAATTGTTGTAGTTATTTCCATCAACCAAAAATGACAAATATTGCCTGTTTCTAGCATCTAAATTTTGAGAATTTCTCAGTTTTATATATGATTTTAAAATGAATACATTCGGGTTTTAGTCTTTTGGTCAGACAGAACAAGAAGATGTTATCTTGCGCTAACAGAACCTGCAACAGAACCTATTATATATATTTATCAGTACATATATTTTCATGTTTATAAAATTTGCCCCATTAGTTCAGGAATTTAGTTCTTGTTCAGTTCTTGTGTTTCCTTTTCTCTCTATGTTCATTGTTAGGCTCCAAAATACAAAGGCAAATTCCTTGTAGGCCTCTGTGAAAACCTACTTGGCAATAATTTGTTTATGATAATTTACGACTATGATGTGATTTTCTATCATTGGCTATTGCAAACAGCTTTCTACAGTCTACTAGAAGATATGTGACTGTGACTTTGTTATGACCATGACAGGCCAATAGCTGAGTCAATGCTTTTTTTTTTTTCTCTTGTTAAGGTATCACATGTCACCGTTGGGCCGTGCAGCATACAGTAGGGAAGTAAAGGCACTTCCTTCTTCCTACCACACTGGTTGCACTCAAACCAGTTTAATAGGAAGTCTGATATTTCTTGGCGATGGGGACCCAGAAGCTCGTCAGGGAGTGTTTGTACTGACTTTTCTGCTTTTTTGTCTCTGGCGATCAACGGCGACGGCCAATGTCACCGAGTTTAATGAGGAAGACCACGGAGTTGTAGTGCGTTAAAGTGCTCGGAGCTCTTTCTGCCACAATGGCTGCGACGTAGCGCAACTTTTGGGTCCACGGTGGATGAACGAGTGCGCTCTGAGGTGCCGCTAACTTTTACTGACTTGTAGGAGACGTAGAGGAGAAGAAAAACATGAAGAAACAGTTCAATCGCATGCGGCAACTCGCCAACCAGACCGTCGGAAGGTGAGTGTTTATTTTAACAACAAGCACTGTTGCAAGTTGATGTCATATATTTGTGTTGCGGCAGGCCAACGCTGTTGTTGCTTCCAGTGATTAGAAAATATCCAGTGTTGTCCTCTTACATTGTCATCTGTCGGAAGGGCTGGGCTACATTTTTGTGCGCAATAAATACCTAGTGGTAGTTCATGAAGTTTGAGGAAAGTGAATCTGCCAACATGTCACATGCACCCTGATTTTTTTTTTTTTTTTTTAATGATTTTGAGAACAGTTCAAGAAGTTTGGAAAGTAAAAAGGCTTTCAGATGTCAGTGCAAGACCTTCTTTATGAAAGAAAAACACAATAATACTCTCCTATCAACTATGTGGAGTTCTGTAGTAGGACTGGGCGATATGGGTTTTAAATAATATCTCGATATTTTAGACTAATCCATAGTATAGGCTACAATATATTGTATATTTTGAAACAAGTTTTGTTCAAAGTAGCAAAACTTCATTAATACTGATTCTGTAACAGTATTGTTGGGATGACTATTGGTGCTTTTGGAAAATATTAAGACACTGATATTTTTGATAATCATCACTAATGTGATCAGTGGGTAAAGAAGTAATGGAACAGCTGGTACAGGCTGGTATTTCAGACAGATATATATAGACAGATATAGACGATATCCAAAATCTTAGATGATATCAAGTCTCAATCCATAACATCAATATAATATTGACATATTACCCAGGCCTAAATTATACTGTGTCTGTAGTAGTAATAAGTCAGTGGCTTCAGTAGATTGAGGGCTGCTATAACCAGGGGCGTAGTGGGGGGTCAACCCAAGTATACTTCGTTTACCCGCCTCTTTGAAATGAGGTTGAGAGTTTTCTCAGCTATTTTCTTATCAAATATATCAATCACTGATGAGAGAAAAGTTTATCCACCTCTGTATTTAGTACTTCACCTCTGGCTGTAACCAATTACCGCATTTAGACACCAGACAATTTAAACACCAGAACCAGGGAATATTTGGCTTTTTTGCTTGATGGAATTACTAAAACAATTAATTGATTATCAAAATAGTTGTCACATCAGTTTACATCAGTTGACTATTTGATTGACGGATTGTTTTAGCTCTAATTAGATTGATTAATCTCAGAAATCACTCACTACTAACGATATATTCCACTACTTAGTGAATTCGCCATTTTGTAGTGCTGTGAGAATTCTCATCTCCTAAATAGTGGACTCAGATTATCCCACAATGAATTGTGAAAAGTAGTGTGCAACCCATCGTCACAAACCAAGCACTATATACCATCATGCATTGCACTGAAAGAATCATGTCGATGACTTAATTAACAGTGTTTTTCTTCTCTATATAGTGAGTGCACGACAGTCCTCTACACAGAAATCCCTAGATAGTGAGCTGGGAGTAATGAATGATTTTGGACACAACCTGTATCTCTCAGTATACCTTAAGACAGAATTCAGGGCCCACAAGAACGCAATTCACTTTAAAAGTAATGTGCCTAGAGGTCTTTACAGTATAAGTGCTGTTATTTCTGCAGTTGTGGGCCGGGGTGTGCACACAAACGCATATTTACTGATGTGTGGTGATATTGGCAGTTAGTTTACACACACATACACATACACAAACACACATAATATCTATACCATCTCCTTCCTTTCATCTCCGTCCCCACAGGGGTTTCCAGCCCTGTCCTCTATTAGCCACCACTGAGATGATGTCTCGTTATTGCTGCATTAAGAGTGTCTGCAAATGATGTACCTCATAATGTTTCTTCACAATAACTTTCCAACCAACAGCCTGTAGCCACTGGATTCCTCACATACATTCCTCCATATGTTGTGCAAGAGCAGTAAACCTCCAGTGAGGACGCTGACAGCTTGCTTGCAGAGAGGCAGAAGTGATTGCAGGCGGGCAGGCAGGCAGGCACACACCCACAGTGGATTACTGCAGGATAGAGTTGAACATGTCAGATAATCCTTTGGTGCCGTTTGTAGCGCTGCATGAGTAAAACAAAGTGGGAGTTATGATGTTTTATAAAGACATGGTTGAGATTAGCAGCATCATGCTAAATTTTAAAAAGTTGGTTAAAGTGAAATTATGCAGTCAGTGAACACTTAAAGGGAAAATTCACTTTTTATGTGGATGTTCAGGCAGTGTTGATGACAAATGGAGTCAATTGAAGGGATAAATTCATAAATGAACTACAGGCTGTTTCAGCTTGGATTTCTAGTGTCCACCCCTGCGTAGCCAGGGGATGTTCTAGATAAGCATTTTTGTCATCTAAGTCTATGTTCAAACCATCAAAGTATTACATATAGGCTAGGGAGGTGATACATGGCAACATGGCTGTGGGCGTCAGAAGCTTGCGGGCACTGCATCCTGGTACATGTAGGCACTGCCGGTACAACTCCACCAGTTGGAAAACTCAGCTTTCTTGGTCAATACAGCAGGAATTTATTGCTTCAATGTCTGTGAAGGTTCTCAGTCATCCAGGTCATGGTATTCGTAGCAAGGTTTGTCGTAGGCAACTGGACTTGATAGAGTTCTTGAAGACGTTTCGCCTCTCCTCATCCAAGAAGCTTCTTCAGTTCTGACTGACTGGTTTGGGAGTTCAGGTATTAAGCCTCTTTGTGGTCATTAACACCTAGAGGGGCATGTGTCTCAAGTGCCCATCCTTCCATTGTGTGGACCTTGGGTTTCACCTGGGGGGGAGGTGTGAAAGAAAGTCGTTAAGGTCCCTGCCACCAAGGCGAAACGTCTTCAAGAACTCTATCAAGTCCAGTTGCCTACGACAAACCTTGCTACGGATTATTGCTTCAATCAACTACATTTACCATCAACTGGATATCCACATGAAAGGGGTGAATTTTCTAAGGCTGCAACTAACGATTACTTTCATTGTCGATTAATCTGTTGATTATTTTCTCGATTAATCAGTGGGTTGTGTGGTCTATAAAATGTGAGAAAATGGTGAAAAATGGAGATCAGTGTTTCCTCAAATGTCTTGTTTTGTCCACAATCCAAAGATATTCAGTTTGCTGAATATCACATTTAAGAAGCTGGTGTCAGAGAATTTAGACTTTTTTTTTCTTAGAAAATTACTCAAACCAATTAATCAATCATCAAAATCCAAGTATGCAGGAGAACTTACGGTGGCTGCATTACTCACACAAAACGCAAAAGCCTGTATCTAGATTCGGTGTTTGTTCACTCTAGGTTACTGTAGAAACACGGTGGCCTCCATGGAAGAGGACCCATGCTCTCTGTAGATATAAACAGTTCATTCTAAGGTAAATAAATTACAGTGATTCTTATTTTCAGGTGATTATAGACTAATGGAAACACACTTATGAATAATATTATGCAACTTCCTAGGGCTCTTGGAAACATCTTCAAATGTTTTAACTGACAAACTGTCAAAATAGGTGCTTATAATTTTTCTGCCAGTGAACTAATCGTTTCCGCTCTACGTCATTTTGATGACACAGAGTTCAAGAAAAGGCATAAAGTTCCATCATCATAAAGATGCAGGTCCATTTTTTGATTATTGTGATTGATTATTTTGCCTAAACTGGATTCAGAGG